>JANHZU010009682.1:77856-102924 GCA_032468055.1 Acrochordus granulatus | reverse complement strand
AATCTCAGGATCCATGTTCAGACAAAGCCAACTCTCAAAGGCAAGGGTTGGTCTCCCCAAAGTTTGCAGCCTTAAGAGTCATGATGAGATCAAGGTGGTTTTCCCTGGTGCTTTCCCAAAAACTGAGGAAATGATGGGGGAATCAGTTGTAGAGACATCAATGCTACTATTTCTACTTCCTCTTGGCATAGCATGTGGCATGATTAGTCAAGCCTAAAAATCAAAGGGCTGGCTCCATGCTTGGGAGAAATTCATAATAGAGGTGGACTTTAGGCTGGAACAGAGAGAGGGGTGAAATGAGAAGACAAGAGCTGGCAAGGGGTATCCAATATGAGAGTGAACTCAGTTGTCTGGAAAGAGGGAGAAGCTGAGACCAGCAGGTCACCTGGCCTCTTGATGGAAGGTGGATTTAAAGAGTAAGGGATGTAAGGATGCAATGGATGTCAAGGACCTCTTGGTGGAATATAGGAAGGATGGATTTTTCTTGTGTAAGATGGACGTTTTTAGGCTTCTGACAAATTTATGGAATTTACTATTGACCCATGCAGAAAGGGGAAATGTCTTCCTCGAAAGGAAAGAAAATTCTTGCACAAGAAGGACATTTCTTAGAAATCAACATGGAATTCACTTCTGACATGGGACAGTCTAAGTAACTGCAAGGCCTCTCAAACCTTCTGCTTTGTGAGGGTTCTCTTGTACTTTCTCTACCTTCCTGATTCCAGCCAGGTCCCACCATTCTCAAAAGACAGAATGAAAGACTGGAGAAATGCAGCTGCTAGCAAAGGTTGCATAACTTGCTGCTGCAATGGAGATAGGTCTAAAGCACTGTTATTTTTATCCAGAAGCATACTAAAAGCAGAGATGGGGATGCTGTAGCCCCATTGTTGTTTCTGAGGTTTCAATGCTTATCAGAGCCAGCTTCCATAGGTAACATTTTTACTGGTCTGGTTGCATCAGAACAGGAGGCAGCCAAAAAAGAAATTATTTAAAAGCTGTAGTACCCAATATTTTGAGTTCCCTCTCTCAAAAGATGGCTTTTCCTTCTAAAAAAAAAATCTTCAGCATCCTTGCTGAAGTTGTTGCTCTCCTTCTCATATTCCCCTATCAGTACCATTTTCCTTGCCATTCCAATATTCAGGAATAGTCTCCCCGTCACCGTCCTTAGGATGTTTTATTAGGATAGTTCCTACTAGACCAGAATGAAAGGCTAGTTGAAAAGCCGATGGTTGGCCCCCAAAAACACATTGTGTGCCTTGCATTTATAGCAGACAAAGGATCCCAAAAGCCACTGTGGGCCCTTTCCCATCGGAGGAATATAGAATACCTTCTTTTAAACTATTTTCAGCATTTTCCACCCATTCCCTTTGAAACCAAGGGCTTTTAATCTTCTTTTCTCTCCCTCCTTCATCCCAAATTCCTGGCCATTTATGGCAAATGGCTGCTTGGTCCCCACTGTTTTCTTCCAATCTGCTGAATTCAGACTTCTCTCTCTCCCCTTTCTCTCTCCCTTTTTCTCTCTCTTCCTCTTTCTCTGTCTTTCTCTCTCCCTCGCCTTTGTGTGAACCAAAGTCCTCTTGTGTGGGGAGACAAGCTGCCCAAAGACAGCTGTTGGCTTATTCATCTGCTAAGCCATTTTAATTACCTGGGATCAGTGGAAAAGCAGGCCATGGATGAGGCAAGCCCCATGGCCCCAAAGGGGTGGGGTATCTCATGAAGAGTGGCTTGTCTGTTTGATTAAATTTTGACATGAGAGCTACAGAAACTCCAGCTTATTGGGAGGGAGACCTAATCTTACCAAACCTTTAAGAGAAAGAGACAGAGAGACTTCTCTCTGAGTCTAGAGCAAGCAAAAAATGTGCGAGAAGTAATTAAAGAAGAAAAAAACCTGAAAAAGCCAGAATATTTGGGCCAGCTTTGAAAATCCCCCTTTTTACAAAAGTCCAAACGACTATTTGAAATGGAAGGAATTTAGCTGGGCCAGCTGGCACATCCCAAGGATATTCTCCACTGGGTGTGGAGGAGGAAGGAGGGAAGAGAAGAGGCACAAATTACATTTTGTGGGAAGGAAACCTAAGCCAAAAGAGGTTGAACAGAACTATTTCCTTAAAAAGAAATGGAGCAAAGTCGTGGAGGTGCTGGGGTCATCACAAAGGCGCTGAGGAGCATCAGAGGCAAGGTTATTTTTCCCTGACTGATGCACTGAAAGAGATTACTAATCAACAGAGCTGCAAAAACTGTTACCCAACCAAGAGCTTCATGGTGGTACCCATGCTGCGATTCTGGGAAGTTACTGGCATCTTCAGGTTGAAGGATCTCAGAACGTAAATGGTGGACAAGTCTCATTCCAGCTCTCTCTTTCTTCCATGTCAGAGAGTCACTGGAAATTTCTGTTGTACAAGAGGAAAAGGGTGTGATTGAACATTACTCTAGAAATGGCAGTTCTAGAAATTGATTGAGGAAAATGGATGTGTACATTTGCACATATACGCCAAAGGACAATATGGATCTTGTCTAGACCAGTGTTTCCCAACTTTGGCAATTTAAGATATGTGGACTTCATCTCCCATGGGTGGTTGGGGAATTCTGGGAGATGGAGTCCACATATCTTAAATTTGCTCAGGTTTGGAACCAATAGCTTAAACAGAGAAAAATTCCAACCACAGAAACCAGTTGAGGGACACTCAGGTGGGAATCTTCTAAAAGTTTGGAATGAAACACTCCATCAGTCTAGTTGATCAGGGCATATACTTTTTTTCCCAATGAGTTTCTAGAAGTGTTCTCAATTCAAAAAAGGCACGTTGAGCTCAACAAACATTTTACACTTGTAAGCAAGTATGCTTATGCTTCCAAGAAACTTGGGAACAGGTTTTTTTGGACTTGGAGTGGAGCTATGTCAGCTTGGAACAGAGCGTTTCATGCTCAGATAATTTAAAGTCCATATTTTTAACACCCCACTAATGACTGATAGAAACAAATGATGGATGATGTAGTCTAAAAATTTGGACTACAGTCTTCAGTTCATGCAAGAAATAAGCAATAGTAGTCAACACTGGTTCTTTAAATGAACAGAAGAATTTCAAAAATATTTCTCAGCCTTTTTAGCTAAAATCTCATCTCATCTCATCAGGGTAACATTTTTCACATTGGCTATGTAAATTAATTCAGTCTCATTATTTCCATATCACTAAGTACAGCACATTGTCCACAACCAACGATGTGAGGTTTAAACTCCAATGAGATATTTGATCACATTCTTAACCACCACACTTCATGATCTTAAAAAAAAAGTTTAATTAAGATTTAGTAATTGCAGCTCTACTTAGATACCTCTTTTTACAAAGCCCTTTAATTGAACAAATATTGAGAGGATAAAAATAATTGTGAGGTTGTCAGTTGTCAAGATAACTGCCTCAAAAGATGAAGGGGAGATTCAGCCCCATCTGACTGATAAAGAAAATCCCTTGATGAGGGCTAGCTATAATTCTAATCTAATTAAATGTTAGCCAGCAATTTAACAAATTAAGGGACTTTATCAATCCAATCAATTATGGCTTCTGGAGCTAAAAGAGGCCCATTATCTACCCTTTAACATAAGTCATGAGGCTGACACAACACAATGGAAATATTGCTCCAATTGGTCCAGGCATTCCCTGATGAAGTTGGGATAAATAAAGCTGTGCATGGTATTTGCCAGCTCCCTTTAAGACTCTCCTGATACTGATGAACATCAAATCATGCTCTGATTTTTATTGCCTTCCTAAGTTTCCAAGTCCTACCTGGTACCGAGATGTCCATGCAATGGTCTCACCCAAGCATGTCTTTTCATCAGAAGACCCACAAACACCCTTTAAATACTCATGTGCTGCACACACACAACGAGGCAAATCTACCAAGGACCTGAGATCTGTTGGAAAACACAGGGAGGAGGGCTCAAGCAAGGAATTAATCTTGAATTGTTGCACAGCTGCAAGAGATCCCCCCTAAACTCCATGGGAATTTTATCTATCTGTTCCCAAGGGAAAGCAAGCAGTCTGGGGAAATTCCTGTGTTTTAGGCAGAATATAATAAAGTGCTTTAACTTTACACGTATGGATCTGGTGGCATGCACCTAACAAGATCTTCTTCAAACCACCCTGCTTTCTGGGGCACAACAGAAAAGATGAGGGTGCTGTACCAGCATCTCAGAAGATAATGTTAGTCTTTAGCAAACCTAATTGTTATGTTAAAGACCATGATATGGATTATCCCATAAGGTCTTCTGGACGACAGTCTGATAGAATAATCTTTTCCAACCTGTGTTGGATTAAAGTTGGACTTGAAACACTGAAGACCCTGAGACTACAGGTTGACTATGACCTTCTCTTCCAGCATAAGCATGACCTGGATTCTTTCTCCTCCATGTTCCACCACAAATGAAGGTCCTCTTTGTTCAGGTTCAAAAAAAGATTCCTTTTTTCTCACTTTTCATTTTGGCCTCCATGCTTTTCTGCCCCACGGTCTTCTCCTCCCCACCACTCAATTTCCCCAGGCATCCGAAAATGTGTAGTTTCGCTCTCAGAAGAGCTGGGGTCGCCAATGGTCTCCTCCTCTCCCCAAATGAAGATACCTGTTGTGAAAGCCGCGCCCTGCTCATTTCCAGCCATAACTTGCAGGCTTTCAAGTTTTGGCTGAGCTCTTGCCATACCTGTTGGAACCTGTAGCTGCTACTACTGCTGCCACTCCTCCCCTCCCCTTCTCTTTGAACATGCCTTTAATTTGGCACAGTTCACTGAAAGCAGCTGCAAAACCCACAGTCAAGCATTGCTTTGGCCTCAGCACCCTGGCAGGGATTGGGGAATCCATTTCCTCTCTCAGGATGATATATTCCAAAGGAAAACTTAGCATGACTTTAATGCAGTGGATAAACCTTGCTCCATTGGGACCTGGGTACAGAGAAGGAGGGATGCTCAGTTCATTCTGAACTGTCAAACTAAAAAAAATTCAGGCAGCAAGTGAGTAGACAGTGGCTGAGGAATTCTGGGAGTTGAAGTCCACACATCCTAAAGTGGCCAACGTTGAGAAAAACTGCATTAGAACATGTTTAACCAGATGGACATATCCTAATCTTCTATATTCCTAAAACAATTGATCTCTTTTTCTAACAAATCACTTAGAAGATGAGTTCAGTCTGTCCTCGTATAATTGAGCCAGGGACTTCCCACAAAGGTTGAAAATGGGGGAATTGCCCAGCCCCTAGTTTGCAATCAAGAGAATGAAATGGATGAGGATTAATGGGAACCGAATTCTGCTAAATCCAACTTGCCAATGCTTTTATTAGGAACAATTCACCAAGCCCCCAACAAAAGGTATTCTTTTGAGCTTTGTAGAATTGCTCTTCAGGAGAGAAATGTTACAAAAAGAAAGGGGTGGAAAAGAAAATGTGGGGACAGGTGTTTCAGGCATCAGCTCTGCAGCTCAAAGTTAGTCCCAAGATTATAGGCCAAACGCATTAAATATCAGTTGGTGCTTTAAGGTCAGGTTACATGTAGCATTAAGCAAGAAAGAACAAAGAATAAGGGCCTTTCTGTTGCCCTGCCCATCACCCACTTCTGAAAAGCCCAAAGTTCTTACTTTTCAATCCTTCTCATGTCATGCATATAGGTTCCTGATTGGACAAGATTATAATCAGAATTAATTTCCAAGATACTCGGGATCAATAGGAACCTACTATGCTAGTCTCATAGCATTAGTAAGATCATCTACTCATCCACTATCCAATCTACCCATGTGACAACCATTGACCAAGGTGGACCAACTGAAACTTTGATTCACAAAATGAGAAAAGCAGAGCAACCAGGGAAAATATTTTTTTTATTTTTTATTTTCTGTCAAGATCTAAGCAAGGGGTAAAGTTATTTAACAAAGGAATTTAGCATAACTGAAAATATTGGAGGAATCTCTTTTCTTGATTGGATCAATACCTCCCACATGTGCCTCTCTCAAATTCAGGGCCTGCCAGATAGAAGAATGTACTTGTGCCAAGCAATGAATGAAACAGCTGAATAAGTAAAGGAAGCAAAAAGAAGAAAGGAGAGAGGAGGAAGAAGAAGTTGACTCCAGAAGATAATCCGTACTTGTTTTTCCATTTGCATCTCCAGTTGAAATAACTGAACTTTACAGATGCTCAAGAAGGCAAAAGATGAGAAGAGGCACTAAAAGAAGAAAGAGAAACTCTTGTATTGCAAAAGATGGGGAATTCTCCTGTGTTTGACATATTTAAGGGGAACCCCCCCCAAGATACTGTCCTCTATGAATAACCTGCCAGGAACTATCCAACTCTCTGACAAATTCTGCGGATAACAGTCATGAATGAAAAATGTTAAAATTCTTTGCAATATTGTAGTTAGTAGAATTACTTTTTCCTATTATATACATAAATCATATCAGTTTATAAATCTAACCTTCTCCCCTTTTTTAATGTCATGTGCAGACATCTGAGAGTAGTTTTATCTGATTGCTAAGTCAAGTACAAGGGCCAACAGGATGATAATCAAAGCAAATAATGAAAAAACAAGGTGTTTGATCTAAAAAAACCCCTCAGATGTCAAAGAATTCATACAGCAAGCGAATGAAGATTAAACCTGATTTGTAGCCATGAAAACTTTATTATTAATTTAGGTAAGGGGCATAGAAAAGAGAAGGAGGATGAAAGGAAAGATTTCTAGAAGGTACCTCAGGAGGATTCCTAGAGAAGTGCTCGTTATTAGAAAAAATTAAGAAAAAGAATACCCTACCCTTGAGATATTCACTTGTTCTTCTCCTTTTTTAATAATTTCTGGACTTCCTATGTACAAAATTTTAATTTTGAGAAGGGGAATGAAAACAAGCCTTTTGGGTTGCTACAACAGCACATTTGCTATGCCATTTTTGTGTCATTTTAATTTTTAACAGGCAAGTGATTCATATATTTCATAAACACAATTTTGGAAGATTACCTTTTAGCACTAGGCAAAAAACTACAACCACCACCACCAACAACCCTACAGCTGCCATGATTGAGATTATTCCAGAGGTCAAATTCAAAATGAGATTATTTGGTTTTATAACTAGAGCGAGAAGAGAATTGCAATGAAAAATGCGATGTGGGTTAGGAGGATAAGAGAACATATCTGAAGAGAACAAAACAGAAATACAGGGACACTAACGCTGTGGGAAGGGAGGGGATTTTAGACATACAAGTAACGTTAAGGTGGGGCACCGATACTGACAATCTTGATTTGCTAGACTGGCTTTGTCCTGCACTTTACCCGAGATATTGCTCTTTGAGTATCTTCAAAATTCAATATTACTGGGAAAATTCAATATTATTCTTTTGAGGATACTCAAATACTCTTTGAGTATCTTCAAAAGCCTAATATTACTGGGAAGAAAAAAGGAGTTTTTAAACAAGAGCTAGAGAGATAAAGGTCAGTCAAAGAAAAAAAATGACAGATGAAATAATTGAGACGCTTCAGTGCAACTGCACCGATCCTTGGTAGCCAAAGATGACCCAAGGAAGGAAGTCCAAAGATTTGGAAGCTGGCTGGTTGCTTGGCAATTCAGGAAAGCTTCTGATCGAGGACAGGGGGTCTTTTTGTGTTATCTGCTTTTCACTCTTCTGAAAAGCAGAGTTCTGCTTGGACTTCGCCTAATCTCCCAGCGAGGTGAGGATTGAAGATAAGGAGAGCCTCTGCATGGACTTATCCACCCTCTTTCCAAACATCCACATTCATGGACTGTGGGTGGTCTTTCACAAAAACAGCTTAATTGACCACAGAAGAGGACAGGACAAGCTGAGCTGTCAGCAGGCACAAAAGCTGATGGGGGAGAGAGGAAGGGCGACCCTACTCCCCACCCTACTCCCGAGGACAGGATAAAGCAAAAGGCAGAGGTCCACATTTCAATTCCAGAATCGCTCCAGTTCTTACAGTCATTCAGCAATTCTTGCCATGCCCTGGTGCCTTTGCCTCTCCTCCCCATCAGCCCCAACTGGGTCACCAGAATCAGATACAGTCTTTTGATGCATGGCAAATAGCATCCACCGAGACCTGTGGCAAAATTAACACATGCAAAGATTCTCCAACCTAACTGGGGATGTTCACAACCCCCAACAACACATAGCTTGTTTCAGCTGTCTTTTTTCTTTTTAATCTGCCACAACTTCATGGATTTATACAATTTAGGAAGTCACCCACTGTAGTTACTGAGCACTGGCTCCCACCTTGTGCTAAGCCTTCTCTGTTAGTCTTTCTCAGCTGGGAATTGTAGGAGTGAAATACAACATGTCTGGTTTAATGGCTCTCTCTGAATTTAGCCCAGATACCTATCACAGGTGAGGTCTGCTTGCAAACCATCAACTTTGACCTGGAACTCAGTGTAGACTCACTGCTGGGACACTGTGCTCCTTAGCATCAAAGACGACCACAGTACATTTGGCATATGTTCAAAGGATATCTTTTTTTCTTCTTTTCAGGAAGATTTTGCTAATTCAGAAGGTTCCTCAACAGCACCTGAGCTTCGGCTTATTTCTCTTATTTTCTATCTAAGGAGGGTTTCCAGAAATTTGACTTGGGTAGGGGAAGGAGTGAGCAGGTTTGAACACATCTCTCCATATCCAGGCCTGCAGAGTCACCTCCTTTCCCCTTCTCCATCAAGACCAGCAGTCAAATCACAACACACACACACCAAAAAACCTTCTCCCTCTTTCTCTCCCCCATAGCAGGAACAAACCTTACCCAATCTGAACATGAGACTTCTTGCTCCAACTTGCTTAGCCTCAAAGGCAGCCATCATAAGAGCCAAGGAATGCGACCTTTCTCTTGTGGTAGAGGATTGGGCCCTCTTCTGGTAAACAAAGAAGGGATGGGTACAAGAGGCACAGAGGTGGGAGTGTGCCTTAGCTTGCAAAGGAATGTGCCAGTTATACATTGCCCTGAAAATTAAGACAGGAGCCAGTGATTGCCACGTGGGTAGAACTAAGCAGTCCTCTGCCCAAACTTCCTAAACCAGCAATCGTGGCAGAGATTAGCAAGAGTTAAGGAAGGATGGTGCGCTGCAACTCTGCCTGATCTTATCAGATTCCTTTAACTTCCTTAGAATTACTCAAGTGTGTGTATCATTGAAAATTATCTCCATCTGAGGAGAATTTGGTGACAACGTAGGAAAACACGAGTTTGCTTCACACTTGACATCACTGGTTGGAATGCCGAAAGATTCCTTGGAAATCCCCCAGTGCTTCTTTTGAGATATGATTCTTGTCCAAATTTGGTGGGCACTCTTTAATTTGATCATAAGGCAGGATTAGAAGGCTCAGTGTTAGACTAGAAGGACTAGGTTCAGATGGTTCAGTTCTAATCTACAAGTTTATTGAAGCTCCAGGGTTGCAAGAATTTCTCCAACTGCCCGTCAAGCATCTGCACCTCCCCTGATAAGGCTAATGGTCTTCACAAGGGGTTGGACCTTTGGCATTGTGTGTGTGCAGTGACTCTAGGCTGATATCCATCTTCTTCCCTGGCTCTACCTTTCTTTCTCCCACACTTACATTGGAGCCACTTAGCTGTGGGAAGTGATGGCAGACCACCTCAAAATGTAGTGTCTCTCCTTGAGATCCATGATAAGGGAAAACTAGACCATGAAATCAATGAATAATGTGGTACAATCTTTCTCAATCAGACATCTACCAGATGAGTGGACTACAGTACCTATTATCTTACCTAGTACATATGGAGGGCAACTTGGTTGACAAATATATTTCACTGGTCTAATGTAACAGGTAGTATCTGTTAGGATGTCCTTTGTTTTTCCTTGTCTTCTTCTGACATCACTGCTAAGCCTCGAGGGATCAGGCTTAATTGATACAGTTCTAGTCAACAGGTTTAGAAGGCTCATTGTTAGACTAGAAGGACCAGGTTCAGATGGTTCAGTTCTAATCTACAGGTTTATTGAAGCTCCAGGGTCACAAGAATTTCTCCAACTACCCATCAAGGACCTGCACTCCTCAGATAAGGCTAACGCTCCTCACAAGAGATTGGACCTTTGGTGTTTGTACATACATAGTGTCTCTAGCTGATCCCCTCTTCATCCCTGGTTTTGCCCTTCTTTCTCCCATAAGGGAGAAGAAAAAGAGACAGAATGATAACAAAGTAGATCTCTGGGTTGCTGGTAGGACTTCATCTTGCCTTCCAAATCTCTCATAGACTGGGGACAGATAGTCCCTGAGAAGAGGTGTCAAGTTGTGGGAAAGTTTGGCCCATTTTATCTCACTGTGGCTCATGCTAAAGCATAGAAATCAACATGAAATTTCATCAGAGACTCTTCTGACTTTGTGAACAATATCTCCAAACTCTCTTGGACCCATTTTCCAACAAACAGATTGATTTATGATGCCTACAAATTGATGCAGTATCCTAGCATGGTATGAAAACGTTATTAAAAGAGGAAATCATGGGTTAACGTTGGCTCCATGAAGGAGGATAAACCCTCCAAAGGCTAAAACATGGCTACAATCTGAAGTTTTTATATTATTTTGACTACATTTCTGACAAATGCTTAGCAAATACTGCTTGGTAATTTAGTTCAATCCAAGCTTTATCCTGAAGCTTAAAATTATCTAATAATAATAATCACATAATTACCATGAATGTTTTGATTGGATTATTGTTGTTTATCCTTTAATATGGATATTTTAATCACTGATTTATTACCGCATACCACTGGGAGTTCTCGTAATATATAAGCAGAATCAATCAATCAACATAAGGAAGATACAAGAACTTTCTACATTTATCAAAAAAAAACCCCATCAAAAACACTAAGCATAGTCAAATCCATCCACTATTTTTAGAATAAAAAAAATGATGGATGAATTTAATCTTCTGCCTCCTTTCATTCAAGCTTCTCTCTCTCTGTCTCTCCCCGCTTCCCCCTCTAAAGTAAATTCCTAATTCTCGTGACTCTTGTAGAATCTTAAGAAGTTCAACAGAGCCTTTAAGGAGATTATCTGGTGGCCAGAATTCAAGAGATGTTCATGCTCTGCAAAGCTCTTGTGGAAAGAAGAAGGTTGGGTAGCTTGTACTGCAGAAGAGAATAGGTGTAGCTCAGGGTTGAACCTGTGTGGTCCTTGGTGCTCCCTGAGTTTAGTTGTTTTCTTGTGGACATTTCATTACCCAACTAGGTAACATCATCAGTGCTAGAAGGGAATGCAAACCCCACTCCCTTCTAGCACTGATAATATTCTTTAGTTGGCTCATGAAACATCTGCAAGAAAACAACCAAGCTCCGTCCTCTAACCCACTGTAGGATGGAGTCTTTGGTGATTCCCATCACACACCTGCGGGTTGTTTTTAAGAGGGCCATCCAAAACAAATAGGAGATTGGGCCACTTCTAGTTCTAAATGTGCAGGATCTTGTCCGTTTTTGTTCAGAGCTCCTTGTGAAAGCCTCACTGACAAGCCTCACCTTGCTTTGCCTTTTGGAAGAGAAGCTTTAATTGCTCAGCCCCCACCCTCTTGGGTCCCCCTTCCCCTCTCTCTCTCTTTCCCTCTGCTCATCCCTGCTTGGCTTAAGGCTATAATTCCTCTCTGACTGTTCAGACAAATGTCTGCCCTTTTCCCTTCATGGAAGGAAGGAAGCTCTACAGCCTTCATTTACTTTTAACTCATTTGGTAGGAAATTAAATCACATCTCTAGCTTTGGGGAGAGGAATTTAAAGCTAGGGTGAGTGGATGTACGTGGAGACACACACAGAGTGAGAGAAAGAGATCAGGGAGGGGCCTTTTTAAATAAAGGGACTGCAATGAGGTCAGGTGAGCTCTTAGCCAGGATCCAAGTGGACCTGAAACCTCTTGAACCAAAGTCAGTAGGTTTAAGGGAAAGAAAGGAACAACCACAGCC
This sequence comes from Acrochordus granulatus, assembly GCA_032468055.1. Classification (NCBI taxonomy): domain Eukaryota; kingdom Metazoa; phylum Chordata; class Lepidosauria; order Squamata; family Acrochordidae; genus Acrochordus; species Acrochordus granulatus. The sequence goes on along the minus strand of JANHZU010009682.1, from coordinate 91,014 downwards.
AACAAGGAATAGAAAGGAAAAGCCAAATCAGAGCTACTGGATCTGAAATAACAACTTGGAGCAGTCCTATTGCCTACTAGGCACAAAGTTTCTCAACCTTACCAACTCTGAGACATATAGACTTCAACTTCCAGAATGCTGCCTGGGAAATTCTGGGAGTTAAAATCCACACTTCCTAAAATTGCCAAGGCTGAGAAACACGAGGCTACTCTGTTTTCTGGAGACTAATTCCCAGTGTAAGATTGAATGACAAGTTAGAATATGGGATCAGTCATAGTTTGGAACTGGCATCAGGGAGATCCATGTCTTTATCCCCCCTTTGGCTCCAGAGCTTCCTAGAAGATCTTGTGGATGGCAGCGTGACTTACTTTAAAGGGATGATGGGAAGATAAAGAAAAGTCAGCTTTTCAGTGCATGGTATTCTATGCTCTGCAACAGATGTATCTGATACAAGTGCAAGGACTTAATCCTAATGCTAATTACATACATCTTTGTCACTATTGCCACTGGTAGTTGTGGAGTTTCTCCAATGCACATGGATCTCCAAGTGATCTTTTCTCCAGTTTTGGATCACTCTCAGAAGGCCTTAACTTCAGCTGATTGATGGTTCAAATGTTAAAAAGTGCATTTAGAAGATTCTCAAGAGCTTTTCAGCAGCATACTTCACACATATCCCATCAGGGATTTCCAAAATAAGGTCTCCTATAAGCATTCTTAGAACATTCAAATTGACTGTCGTGTCTACTAAGAAGTCTTGAATGGGAAAGGAAACCAGAAGAAGGAGATGATGGTTATTTGAGTCACTGAGGGCTTTACAGATGGTTCTGGCCACTGTGGTAACCATTCTGCAAAAGGCCAAGCCAAGCCAACAGTCATTTGCAAGGAGGTTTTTAGTGTGTTCCCAGATCTGCAAATGTGCCAAGCATATCCAATGGAAAAGGAGGCTCCAGAGACTGGGTGGGGAATTCACCATTAAGTAGCAAATCCATAATTAATTCCCCATGTTTGACTGCAAAACAGCCACTCTGGCTTTTTCCTTCCATTTATGAGAAAAACAGAGAGAGATCCAAATGAGATTTAGTACGTAGAACTCAAAAGGATAGACTGCTTAGCTGAATGAAATTGCCCAATCAATATTCTGGATCCAAACAAAACATTTTGACATTTCTAAAGGAGGTCTTTTGTTCCCCAGCTGTTCATCTGGCTGCTTTGTCAAATCCTTGCATTCCCAGAGCCTCAACTGGCAGACAACATCTGAAGGTTGGATTTTTTTTCCTTTTCATTTCTAAGAAGCACCAGAATGTCAACTATTTTTTTAAGCTGACAGAAACAGAGGCAACCTAAATGCCTTTCAGATGAGTTTGGGTGAATGTATGTACAATACTGCCTTGAGCTAAGCTTGACCTTTTGACTGTCCATTTCAGGCCTGTTTACATCTATGAGGTCCTCGGTGCTCTCTGGGCTTGGTTGTTTTCTTGCAGATGTTTCATTACCAAACTAGGTAACATCATTATTGCATCACTCTTTCCATCTACAGTACCTTTCCCAGTTTAATCTCCTCCAGATAGCCTAGAGAAGAGCCCCCATGATCCACAGGCACTAATGATTTTCCAAGCATGGAAGTTACTACAGGTAGTTCTCGACTTATGATGGTTGCTTAGCAATTGTTCTTATGGACCTCCCCCAAAATACTTTGACCCAGTTCCAACAGCTGCAATGGGACAGATATTCAGCCACTGTTGTAGTTGTGAAGGAATGCCCAATGGACCCAGGAAGCCCAAAGGAGGGAGCAGGACCATTACAAAAAAAGATTCCCAAGTCCAATAGAGAGGTGGAAACATAAAAAAGAGACTCAGAGTTAACTCCATCTTAATTATGCTAAGTTTCTGATAAGCTGGTCTGGAGAATGGCTTTGGCAGGATTTCAAGAGCTGGCGGACTCCAGAAACAAGAATCACTTGCATTTCTGGAATGACATTTACTGCCATTAGTCTAATGCGGCGGTTTAAGAAATCCCAGATTTCTCCAGCCAGCAAGGTTGAAGAAGCACTGGTCCAATGGAACAGAGTCTTGGAATCCTGCCAACGCCGTTCTCCAGATCAGGCGTGCCCAACCTTGGCAACTTCAAGATGGGTGGACTTCAGTCCCCACAATTCCTCAGCCAGCACAGCTTAGCTTCGTTTCTGGGAGCTGAAGTCCACACAACTTAAACGTTGCCAAGGTTGGACACCCCTGCTGCAGATCAAGTTAAACCTAGCGTAATTAAAGCAGAGTTACTCCAAGTCTCTTTTTTCGGTTTCCTCCTCTCCCCTGGACTTGGGGATCTTTCCTATAACAGTTCTACTTCCTCCTCTGCACTCTCAGGATCTGTTGGACATCCCATCACAGAAGTAGACGATACCGACATGCCAGCAGATGTCCAAACACTCCTAGATTTCCAGCATTTTCAACCAACCGCTGCAACAGTATTCTGGCAAGAACAGGTAATCCGACTCATCACCATACCTTGGGAAAGGTGGTTGCACATCGTCCACCTGCTCCTGATAACATCAGAATATCTTTAGTTATTCTGGGATGGTAGGGAATGAGTAAACTTGGTCTCAATCTTGATGTGACTCATGGTCTGCTTTGGTTGTCCATCACTGTGCATAGAAAAAGAGGAGCAGCACTGTGCCGGGAATTTAATGTTTCATTCCACAATGATGTTCCTCCAGACCCAGTTTTAAAAAATAAAAGCCTAACATACTGGGGGGAAACAGCCTGAAAATCCGTGGACGTTCAAAACGGGAGTCCTTCCACCAGGTTTCTGTGGCAGTGAAGCAAGCAGTGAAAAACAGGTGCACTTTCGCTATCAGGGTACACCTCGAGCATCTCACAGGTGACCCCAAATCCTATTTCCCCCTCGATCCAATCTTGCAGCAAATCTCAGCAAGAGATGAACTTAGACCCACCCTGGAAGGTGGAGCTTTTCCTTCTGCAGGCAGTCCTCGACTTATGATCGCATTTGGGACCAGAATTTTTGTTGCTTGGCAAGCTGGTTGTTAAGCAAGCCATGCCTGACCTTACAGCCTTTTTTGCCACAATTGTTAAGTGAATCACTGCAGTTGTTAAGTGAACTACGTGATTATTAAGTAAATCCAGTTTCACCCATTAACTTGGCTGGGAAGGTTGCAAAGGGTGAACCCATGACCCCGAGATTCTGCAGCTGTTGTAAATACATGCCAGTTGCCAAAATTCAATCACATGACCATGGGAATGCTGTGATGGTTCTAAGTGTGAGGACTGGTCATAAGCCACTTTTTTCAGGGCCATTGTAGTTTGGAACAGTCACTAAACAAATGGTTAACTTAAAGGATCCCCTTTACTCACCTCTGAGCTATACGGAAAAAACATATGTGATGTGAGGGCTACTTTTGTTTTTTAAAAAAATCATTTTTCTCATTTCATGTGCAGTCAAGGAGAAGGACAGGAGAGAAAAGAACATAAGGCTGGATGACTGATTATCTTTACAGCAGGAACAACTTAGCCCTGGCTAGAACTTGGCATGAGATTCTCTGAAAGTCTTGAGAAGAAGGCCAGGTCCATGAATGCCACTCCAGAAGACGAAGCAAGTGGATGTTCAAGACCTTTTCCTCATCCCCAGTTCGGCAACGACATACATTCAGGGGGATGATGTCAAACTATCTTTATCACTTCCAAAATGTAGAGGATCTCAAACACTTGGCTCAAATCTAGATGCCCAAGAAGGCAACTACCCAACTCTGTTAGCCTTTCACAAGGCGGAGAAGACCCGGTTGTTCCCCCAGGCATTTGGTCAGAATGAAGATGAGCTTTGCTACTTTGGATGGTTAATAGTTCACAGTTTAACCTTGGGCACTTGGGAGCATAGCGGTGCTAGTGCTGGTAATGGTTGGGTTGTTTGTTTTTAATCTTGTAACCGGCAGGGACACTTGTGCGAGAGGGGTGGCTGTATAAGTGATATCAATACATATCAACAGCAGCAGTTTTTCAAAGGAGGCATGGAAAAATCATAGGAAAAAGCAAACTACAGCAGAGTTCTACCCCCTAGGGACAGGAGGAAGGCACTTCCTGAAATCATACACTTCTACAAACTCCCCGCACAAAACCTGTTGGGGATGAGTATTTATTTACAGACTTTTTATGTTCCGCTTCGTTCAAGCGTGAGAGGGGACCATTCTCTTCTAGCGCCGAATGTTAATATCCTATCTCTCTTTCTTAACCGTTGCATTTTGCTCGCCAGCTTGGTCTAGGAAGAAGTGAATAAACAAGTTCAGGCCTAATGCCCAAGATGCATTTGACGTGTATCATCAAAGCCACTTTTGTCGTGTTTTGATTTGGATTTCCAAATCAGCTTCTCACACTAAGTCCCACTGATTCAGAAATGTAATTCAATTTGTGTGGGTGCGAAGGGGCATCTTTTCAGCGTGTCTACAAAGGCCAGAGGAAACCGGCAAACCAATTTATTTTTTTATTTATTATTTATTAAACAAATGCATGTGGCCGCCTCACTCACACACAGGTGACTCTGGGCAGCTTACAACATTAAAAAAGCACAAGCTAAAAACCATATCCTCCCCTCAGTGGCAGCAACAGCACAATCAGATCAACCACTCGATTGGCTCAATTTCCATTCATGTCCCCAGGCCTGCTGATAAAATCATGCCTTCAAAGCCTTTTTGGAAAGGAACAAGGTGGGGGCCAATCATATCTCCAGGGAAATGATGGCCCATTGGAAAGGAGCCGCTACCAAGAAGGTCCTTGAGATGGAAGGATTCCTTCCTTGAGAAGGAACCTGAGACCACTCTCTGATCCAAGATTTGAACAGAGGCAGCCAGTTCAACCTGATTTGAGAACCAGATTCAGAAAGTCAATTTGATTTGGAGAGTTAACCACCTTATTATAAAAAACATCTGGAGCACCACTTGAACACCATTGGCATTGATAAAATCACTGTTGGTCTATTGCAAAAGTCAGCTTTATTTGGACCAGCTTCCATCCTTCCACAAGACCTTTAACGTCGTCACACAACAACATCTGCCTGTCTCAGGTCTTTGGGAAAGACTCCACAGATGGACAAAAATGCCAAATCCACTCTAAACATCTGGCTGACTGTGTAACTAACCATAACAGTAATGCAATTCAACGTACTCCTTAAGCATAGCCAGGATTGCCTTATTAAGACTAATTTCTGAATCTATGGATTGATACCATCCTACAAGAACACTGACACCAAACTGAGTAAAGATGTTCTACAACACCGGCTTTATCATCGCCAATCACCTTTCCAAGATAGGTAAGATAAAGATCTGTTGACATACAAGTTGATCTACAGGTGCTTTATTAAACGGGAATATTAACCAGGCTGGATTATTGGCAGTTCCAACATCTGTGGGAGTGCTACAGATCTGGCGCATGCTGTGTCAGAGAAGCTCATTGCCTCTTGTTTATGTATTCCAGGATGTCTTTCCACATATCCTTTTCAAGTACCAACAAGCTGACGGGGAAACATGCCTCCAAGAATCAGAGGGATCCCAACGAGGAGGGCGAGATGCTATTGTGTCAATCCCCTCTTCAAGGAAAGCAAAACAACAAAATTCCATCGGAGGTTGGCCGACATAAGTCGCAACGGCCACCTGACCGAAAAGCCAAAGGCAGTGGCGGAATTAAGTCACATGGACAAAGTCCCATAGGCTGCTGCAATGTGTGGGGAGGATGGGGTGTGATAAGTAAATGATAACAATGCTGCAGAGTTAAAACACCAAAAACCTCCCAAGGAGAGAAGAATATGGCCAGGGCAGCCCTCACCGTCTTGATATTGTTCTTGTTCCACCAGCTGAGGTCCTTGCTTCTCCTACTTAGACCCACGATCTTCTTCATCTCTTACCCCACACCATTCCTCCGACCCACTGCTTAAATACAGACATGGGTACCCAGAAGTAAGGAGAAAGCAGCATTTCAGACAGCACCTGCCCCGCTCCCCATTAAGCCCACCTTTCAACCAGCCGCCCCCGTAGCCTCTCAACTCCCCAGAGACCAAAACGGAGCCTTCACGTATTCATACATCCGTTCCAAAGCTCCTAAGCTTCGGGTTATAAAAGACCCGGCTTTTTTAAACTGGAGGTTATGAACAATTATCGACATGCTGCTTTTATAGTTGTGTGCGTAACAGCAATATTTACATTACACATATAAAACTGTGCATTATGTTAACTGCCTTTAAACCATGCAAAAAAAAAAAAAAATCAGGTCACACATGGCTTTCCAGAAGGGAACAGTTACATAAGTCACCCTTGCTGGATTCTGAATGAAATGTACAATTTAATTTTAGGTACGAGCAAGAATGGATCCTCGGCTTAAAAATATATACATGTCTGGAACTTAAGCAAGGGAAGGCTTACTAAAATCCGATGGCTTCTGCCAATAATTGCTGCTGGTTCTCATCTCTCTTCCTCCCTCTCTTGCTCTCATTCTAATTTATCAGATATGCTCTGCTTTTTTTCTCACATAACTGCAAAGCCGCCCTTTAACTAGGATAGAAACAAATATTTGAGGAAGGCAGGGGAATTTCAGATGACCCCTCCTCTCTAAAACACACACACACTCAAACTTCATTGGAGTGAATGCTGTGGCTACAGAACATCAGACCAACCTTTAGCGACCGTCTCAGATAGCAATTTCCAGATGGGAAGACTTCACCCAGAATTCTCCAGATGTTGATGCTCAGGGCTTTCCATAAGAGTTATGAAAACTGAATGAATGCAGCAAGGTGGCCACTGGGGACCATCTCAGAGTTGGTCCATGGATCTGCCATCGACAAACTGGATGGTCCCCTCTTGAGGGTTGAGGACCAAGGTGGACCTGAGTGACACTCCAGGGTGGTTTTCGTACGAAGTCAGTGGCTTCTTGGTGGCTGCTGCAATCGCAAATGTAGTTTCCCTGCAAAAACACTGTTGACTCTAAGAGGTATTGGCCAACTAGTGAGACTCTTCAAATTGTCAGTTTGCACAGCTCAGCGCAGTGAATTGATTTGCTCCCGTGCCGTAACAATAGGAACCTGAGCAGCATCAGAAAGCTCAGCTTCAGGGCCATAGACCCCATAGTTCCAGCCATTCCTTAAGCCTATGGTGCTTATCCTCTAATCCAGGAGGGATGACAAGAGATAGGAAGCCACATCTATATCTGCACAAGCAAATGCATCAAGCCTAGCGCAGTTGCGTTCCCATGTGCCACAGCATCAGAAAACCTCCTTAGGAAATCACACCAAAAGACACCTGAACAGAAGAGTCATCTATAACACCAGGAAAACCGACCATTTCTTGGCCGGAATCAGAACCACAGAGGACATTAATCCATTGATTAAAAACGGACACCGCAAGTCCATCTTTCAAGGCTGGCAAAGTTTGCTTTGGTTTTGTTAACCTTCAGCTGCTAACAACGTGAAAGGAAATGTTTTTTGCTCAGCATGAGCTCCTTAACAGGGTTAGCGATGTTGCCTAACTCATATGCAAAAGATTTCCATGGGATCTGAAATTCTGCAGAAGGGCATGTCACTTGGAAGCTAGCATCGGCTTGCTTTCTTGGAAATCAGCTTCATGGCGGAATTTATCCGGGATTAAAGGCCACTGAATCCAGGGAGGGTTATTTCCAACAGAGCAGCGCATGAGACTTCTCTAATTTTGGAGAAATTTGCAGCACAATCTTCCTCTTACCTCCTCAGACAAAAACATCATCCAACTTAATAGAACCATCTTCCTGGAAGATATGAGTAGGATTTTGCCTAAATACAGTACAACACTGGATAGTCTTTTGATATGGAAAATGTTTCATATTGTTCTTTCTTTCACAATTCTTCCCCTTTTCTGGTATGGGAAACAAAACAACATTTGCTGCATTATTTTATGTTCTGCGTACAGGTAGTCCACGACTTACAACCATTTGTTTGGCGACTGTTTGAAGTTAAAATGCCTCTGAAAAAAGTGACTTATGACTCCAATGACTTATGAGCATAAAAGTGACTTATGACTCCAAATCCAATGGGGTCAGCCAAGGACAGATTCTTAGTGCAGCACAAGGAGAAAGATATGGACAAAGCAACCTACACTTAGACAGGCGTCTCTTGCCATCCCAAGTCATTATTAACATCAACACTCAGAGTTGCCCAAAGGAATTACTAACACCTCTCAGGATGATATTTTGCGAAGGAGGAAACTGAGCAGGCCATGGGTTTCAAGGACAAAGTAAAGCAAACAAAAGAAATGGTTTGCAAGTGAGGGGTTCACAGCTTTAAGGATGATTCCTAAGCCTAGGAAGATCACCCCTGCTTTTCTTCTTCAACTTGCAACAAGTCAACCTATTCATGAACTGACTATTTGCTCTGCCAAAATCTGGCTTCTTTGAAAGACAAAGAAAGATCCTTCTCCGAATAGGAACATCTCTTTGCATTTCAGAATGACTCACTGGGCCTTCAGACTGAACACAAGGAAGTCCAGAACAACCGCAGAACCACATCTCACCTCCAACTGCATTTGAAACTGAATTCTGAAATTTAACCAGATGGCTCAAAAATCCACTGGGTCCTGTGATATTTCCAAGATAATCAGAATCCTAGAAACTTCTCTGTGCAGTTGATAATTGTGCTGGAGTTTTAGGAATGGTGTCACTAAAGGATCCATGTGACCTGGGTGATTTCTCCATCACCAACCAAAGTCAAAGTGTGCAGGGACACAGCAGGACACTTCCTGCCAAGGGTTGCTTCAGACTTGGAGGAGCCTTTATTTATTGTGCTAATTCATTTCCCACTGCAGATGAGATTCCTTTTTTTACAATATGCTAGTAGGCCTGGCACACCACTTGGGAGTTGTCCCTGGACACATAATTTAGCCCCTGTGTAGCTTTAACACAACCCAGCCAGATGGAAGCCTAGATCATCAGCATAACTTATACCAGAATTCAAAGGAAAGGGGAAAAAGCCATGTTTTAATTGTTGGCAAATGATGATGGCTACATTTGCTCCTGGGAATTATGTTTATTCATCTCCTTGCTCTTTCTTTCATTCTGTCTTTCTGCAGCGGTAAGATGCATCTGACTGTCACCTCTTTGGGGAGAGAAAGGATGGGGAGAAACAACTGAACATCTGTCAAGATGTGGAGGGAGCAAATCAAGTCTGCAAGTGAGATTTTGCAATGCTAATTCCATAACGTTCCAGTTTGCGACATTGCCAGGCATGGGGAAAACAAAGGATCTTTTGGTAAAAATTCCCAGGAGGGGAAGGAGGAAGATGCACAGCCAAACTCCTCAGAATTTCTCAAGTATCTGTAGGTACTTTTTAGCTTTATTTATTTCATCAACTGGTATTTGCATTGTCAAATCCCTTATGGCTCACCCTGGTTTTCCTGGCCTCCATACATAGGAACATCTGGCAGTTCTTATCTGGGTTCAGAAGCTAAGCAGGGTTGGTTTTGGGCTGCGTTTGGATGGGGGCAGAAGGCCCTGGCACACCACTTCCTGGTTGGGGTGAAGGAGACAACAGGGTTGGATCCTGAGAATGCTAGAAATGAAGCTCAGTTTGAGGGACTTTTGACCCATTTTCTCTTAAAAAGAATAAAGCAACTTGTGGGCAGAAAGGAATTTTAGAGCAGACATATAGCATCTGCCTAGTGGAAGAATGAAGTAAGGTTTGATTGTGTGGATGTGGTCTGATACTGCACGATACATTGCACCGGAGAAGAGAAGACTTATTTAAAGGCAGCAGACAAATATTCTTTTATTTTTCATATGTATTGATTATTGATTGCAGGTAGTCCTTTGCTTATGACCAAAACGGGGACCAGAATTTCCATTGCTAAGCAAGGCGGTTGTGAAGTGAGTTGTGCTCAAGTTTTACAAGCTCTTCACCATGGCTGTTAAGCGAATCACTGCAGTTGTTAAGTGAATCACATGGTCGTCAAGTGAATCCAGCTTGCTCCATTGACTTTGCTTGTCAAAAGTCACCGGGAACGTCGCAAACAGCGATCACATGACCCTGGATACTGCAATCGTCGTAAATATATGCCAGTTGCCAAGCACCCAAATTTTGATCACATGACCATGGGGATGTAGCAATAGTCATTAAGTGCCGGAACTGATTGTAAATTAGTTTTTAAAGTGCCGTTGTAACTTTGAATGATCGCTAAACAAATGGTTGTAAGTCAAGGACTACCTGTACTGCAAAACTTCAACAAATCTATCCTTCCTCCAAAAGACTTGGGTTGATACCACTCAGCAATCTCGATCTTTAGCAAGCATCTAAAGTGCTTTTCAGGAGCATGGGGATGCTGTGCAAGAACCGGTCATAAGTCAATTTTTTCCTTGCCACTGTAACTGTGAACAGTCGCTAAACAAATGGCTGTTAGTCAAGGACTACCTGTAGACTTATACCCTGCTTTTCCACTTCCTATTTTTCCTCTCCACAACCATTTTATGGGTCGGTTGGACTGAGATGACTGGCCCCAGTCACCAAGTGGACCTCCCCATCCATCTGGGGTTGGACTTGGGCTGAGGTCTCCTCAGCCCAAAATCTCTACCTCTATGGCGCTAATGAACAACCTTCTATAGGGTCAAAATACTACCGTAAGTTTCAACCCAACACACTTCTAACTTCTCGTCTTATATCGCTGCCGTGGTCTCCATCAACCCATGACTTAGTGAGGCTGAAAACTTTCCCATTCTAAAAGACTTGGCACAAAAATTTAGAAAATCTCTAAACAGCTTTTTTCCAACCTGGAAATTCTGGAATACAATGGCCATAGTGCCTGGCCAAATGATTAGGCATGATAGAAGTGGCGGTCCAACAACAGGTTGCCACAGAGGAGAAACTGAATCTGGTTTTCCACCATTTTCTTGAAGACATACTGTCTTTATTTACTTACATTTATAAAGCTGCCCTATTACATTAACGTCATGCTGGCGGTGTGCAAGAAACCTTCAAACAAAAATACTAAGATAACAAACATGCCATTAAAAACACACATGCAGATTCTGAAATTGCCAATTCACAAACGGTCCTAACGAAAAAGGGTTTTTTTCAAGGTGAGTTACCAACAACAAAGGTTGCTCTACCCCAAGTCCATACAAATGTATTACTTTGGGCCAACCCAACTCTTGGCTTTTAACTCTACAGACTAAATGGAAAATATGAAAGTAATTTTACCCAATTTTGGATAATCTACCCAAGTCTGGGATCCAATGATTTGCTAGGAAAAGCCATTACTGTGTGGTTACTATACAGTCACCCAGAGTTATTGAGCACTGGGTGACATACAAGTTTAAATAGTAATAGTTATTATGCAAAAATAGCGATTATTTTTGGGAGCCTGTCACCGTGACTAAAAGTTTAGTATTCCAAGCTTTCGGGTTCATGCTAGAGCCCATCATCAGGGAACTTCTCTCTCTCCAAAACACACAGCCTGATTTTTGCAAGTTTTTGCAAAATCTTAATGATTTTTGCAACATTATCCAGGTATTTCCTTTCATTCATGAGTAATAATGATTATAATGGAGAAGCACATGCCGTATAACCTCTCAGACTTAAGAACTGTCGATAGGAAAGATAAACAAATCTGGGCAGTGGACAATGAAAAAACCTTGACAACAGAAGAGAAAAGAAAGAACTGGAAAAACATTGCAAAATGCAAAAACCTGCAAATAGAAATAAAATAACTATGGCAAAAAATAAAAAAGCAGAGATAGTACCAATAGTGATGGGTGCCTTGGTGCAATCCCAAAATACCTGGAATACCCCTTGAACGCCACCGGCATTGACAAAATGCCCATCAATCAATTGCAAAAGGCCGCGTTACTCAGCCCAGCTTTCATCCTGCAATACCTTTGGCAACATCCAAGAACAACACCTGCCTCTCCCAGGTCCTTGGGAAGGACTTGACAGGTGGACAAAAATGCCAGATCCAGTCTAAACATCTGGCTGACTATGCAACCACCACCACCATCATCATAATATTAATAATTCTCTGGTTCGGTTCGGGTATGAAAAGGGCTGGTTCTGCAAACTGCTGACCCACCAGGAGGCTGGAAGTGTCAAGCCGAGACAGGCGGCTTTGGACTGCGTTCACAAAGAGCTTTGTGAACGCAGTCTTTTTCCATGCTGCTAATTTAAAACTTATTTACCAGGGATACCTTCAGCGATGGTTACTGGCTTCAAAGTAGCAGGTAAGACCAGGTGATCAAAGGCAAAAAGGTGGGGCTTCAAGCTAGTGACCATGGCTCTTGACTTTCCTATTGATCCCCAAATCCTTGCAAGCACCATGTTGCCTAATCCAAGTGCTCAAGTCCAGTTGTTAGAACCAAACGACAACAAAGTAAATGGATCATTGTGTGGACCAAGCAGAAATGGGCACTCTGCTCACTTGGAGACTCACAAATGGCCATCACTTGGCCCCGGGATGTTGCAACTGTCATAAATACATGCCAGTTGCCAAGCACCCAAATTTAGAAGGGTACCTTCTAAATGGGCACTCTCAGATTCAGCTCAAATTCAGATACTTTATTTTTTTATTTTATTTTTATGTATTATCTATTCCATGTCTTGATGCTGGTTAACCGCAGAAGCAAAAAAACACCATCCCCTTTGATCCCCTGAGCCAAATGCCCTTTTGTGCCAAGACTGCAAAATGAAACTCAAACCCATGGCTTGGTTGAGGCAAGCTGGTGTACATTTTTAAAGACTGAATGTTATCCTTGTAAAATAACTATTGTCTAATTCACTCGGTTGTACTTTCTCTCTCTCTCTCTCTCTCATTTTTTGATCGTGGAGCCACTTGACAAGCATTATTTTCCTCGGTATGTAAGCTTTTAAAAATAACCGGCTGTCATTTGGCCGGCCCAGTGGTCAATCTGGATTCTGGCTGTCCTGCAGGCTTCTAGTATCCCAGTTCTACTTAATAGATGGCATGGCTCTAGAAGGCATGCTTTCTCCCAAAGCACTTCAGCACTGCAACAATGCTGGCACATGAAAACAGCATGAAAAGCTTTGAACGCAAAGGATGCAGACCCAGCATCAGTGGGAAAGGAGGAACAAAATCAAGGGGGAGAGGAAGGAGGAGGAGGCGTTCCAGCCACACAGCCAAGACAGTTTCAGGAATCT
>JANHZU010009682.1:62738-77756 GCA_032468055.1 Acrochordus granulatus | reverse complement strand
AGGAAGGAAGGAAGGAAGGTCAGTTTTCATTGATGCAAGTATGATTTGCCACCGGAGGAGCAAGTGTGCAGCAAAGGAGTTGGGATGCCATGCCCAGGTTGGTTTTGAGTGCCAAATGCTTCCCCAAGGATTGAAGCTGTTGGTTTTGCACTTGAAACTTGGGCATTGTATGCTCAAGGTGGGGTGTTTGAAATTCAAGGTGGTTCTAATGCAAAATATTTTGTACGCATGTCCTGACTACCATCCTCCAGAAACATGGCATCACCCCAAATGGTTATAGATTCCTCAACTTATGTCCACAAATGGAATCAGAATTTCCATTGCTAAGCAAGGTGGTTGTTCAGTGAGTCACTCCTGATTTTATGACTTTTGCCAGGGTTTTATCTGCATGTTGTTAAGTGAATATAACATGGTGCTTAAGTGAATCCAGTTTCCCCTATTGACTTTGCTTGTTGGAAAGTGGCAGCGAAGGTCACAATCACTGCAGTTGTTAAATGAAAAACATGTTGCTAAAGTGAATCCAGTTTCCCCTCTTGACTTTGCTTGTTGGAAAGTGGCAGGGAAGGTCACAAATGGCCATCACTTGACCCCGGGATGTTGCAACCATCATAAATACATGCCATTCGCCAAGCATCCAAATTTTGATCACGTGACTGTGGGGATGCAACAAAGGTCATAAGTGCCCGGACTGGTTGTAAGTTACTTTTTAAAGAGCCGTTGTAACTTTGAATGGTCATTAAACAAATGGTTGCAAGTCAAGGACTACTTGTACTGCAAAACTGCAACCAACCGAACTCTTTCCTTCCTCCAAAAGACTTGGGTGGATGCCACTCAGCAACCTCTATCTTTAACAAGCTCTTAAGGGGCTTTTCAAGTCCAAACACGGTACTTTCTGAAGGCCACTTGCTCCTGGCACAAGACGAAGGGTTGTTCCTGGTTAGGAAGGTGGGTCAAGTTTGTGTTATTCCTTGGCAGAAACTGCCAACATTTTTCCTGTCTGACAAACTCTACTTGGATTTTTTTTTGTGATGTTCGATGTCCCAGAGTAAAGAGGCCAAACCTGATTGTTTCTGGTGTGGTTTCTGATTGAGAGTCCTAATAATGGTGGGGGGGAGAATAAGAAGGTTTGACCCTACCCACGATGGAGGGATGGCTGGCAAAGATGATGGCACTCGCAGAGATGGCTAAACTGACTTCCGTGTTCAGAGAAAAGACAACATCTGCATTTACGGTTGAGGAGAAACTCCTCACGGACTTCGTTCATGAAATGGAAAAAATGCACTTAGGGTTTGTGATTCTGATGATTTGAGAAAAAAATGGATAACAGAAAAAAGTGAGCTTTTTTGTAATCATAGAATAAGGGATAACTTTGTAGTCATAATTATAATTGCTGTAGAGGAAATTGGAAGCCTTTTCTAATTTATTTATTTATCAAATTTAAGTATCACCCATCTCATATAAACATTTCTTTTTATTCTTTCTCACTGAACCCCTCCCTCCCTCCCTCCCTCTCTTCTTCGCTTTCCCTTTCTTCATTCTCTGCATTTCAAATTAGTTGTGCTAGTTTTCATGTTTCCTTTAAAACTTGTGATAATATTTATTTTTTAAAGAAAGGAAACGAACAAGAAGGGAGGGTGGAGAAACAGTTCTCAAGCAAACAGCTGTTTTCTTTTCCTGGGTTTGGGCTCAAATCCAGCTCCCAGCCCTCTCCACCTGAATCATGATCCCAGATGGCAAATTTCTTGCCATGCAGAGATCAAATAACTCATCACTCAAAGACAAGATATTATCCCCTATTACAATTCAACGCAGACTCCAAACAAATGCTCAGCTTCCCAGATTAAAAGCCAATTAACAAACTTTGCTTTTCAAGTGATACACAGCTCAGGTCTGCCTCTCGTTTTGGCCATGGAGGGATTGGCTTTCTTGAAGTGAACAGAAATCAATTCCATTATTAAAAGAAAACAGGATGGGACGGGTGGGAGGAGAACAAAAGACACTGAAATGACTGAAAGGCCAGGTCGATGTGAATGCATGAAATTCAGTTCCAGGGTTACTTTCTGCATGACAGTTGCGCCAATGGGGAGAAAAATTGGGATTCAAGGAGAAAATTGGAATTTGTAGACATGCCGATTCCAGCCAGCTAAAGTAACTTTTGCTTGAGAAAGCAACTGGATATTCACAACACCTTTTTTTTTCTTTATCAAATGTGGATATGTGGATTCACACAACCTCCTGCCATTTGGTCGGAAAGAAATGGTTCAGAGGTTGACAAGTGCCCAGTAACTGCTTTAGCATGTTGCAAAAACTGCCCACCTTATTCAGCATTTGTATCGTTTACTTAGTTGGGCACAGCACCTTCTGTGGACGCAACTGTATTTTGTTCCCCTGGGTAGGGTTAATGTGGCATCAGGAGCCAGCTTCAGAAGAGAGAGAAAAAAACAAGGCTTCAACCAACCTTTGCCTCTTGATTAAAAATCTAGAAATGGTCCAAAATGAAGGCTTCCCACCCAGAAGCATGTTGCGATAGAGGGAAGAAAGGCAACCGTCATTTTCTGTTTTTTTTCTTCAAGGATGCACTGCGCAAAGAGGAGAAGACTGGAATCTAAACGGTAGAAACAGGCCTGAAGGAGCAAATCCATCTCCAGCCCAGACCTAGGTGCCATGGCTGACAAGAGGTGGATGACTGAAGCGGGATGATCCTGCTTAAAAGCCAGCAAAGTTTCTAGCGCTCATGATTACAGGAAGGGACAGCCCGGAGGCTTTCTGGCAAGAGAGGAACGGAAAGCTGCAATTATAATAGGCAGAGAACAATACGTTGTGCGCAGCGGCAGGCAAGAAGACAAAATGGGGAGATGCTCTCTTTTGTTGGGCCCATTTCTTCTTGGGAGCATTTTTACAAGCTCCGAGGCTGCGCATGAGCTTCTTCATGAAGCAGATGGAAAAGCAGCCGATTCACATCCATGAAGCCAACGAGGCTATGGATCGATACGAACATGGGAGGTGACTCTGCCTCGCTTGTTTTCCTTTTCACCTCCTCCCAGGCTGGAATAAATCTGCTGCATCTCAGCCACAGAGGATGGAGGCGAGCACATTTTCTGCTGTTCCTTTAGCTAAATCACTTCCCAAGTGTGGTTTCTCCCAAGAAGAAAAAGGAATCACGTCTCCAATCTCCAACTTTCTTTTTGACTTTCTGCTCTTTGCCAGCAAGCTTGGTGACATGCATCGTCTACTCCCCCCCAGGTGACCTCATCTAGCCCGACAAATGACGCTTTCAGACAGACCAGAGGAACAGCGATGTGACAATATTGGATAAAGGCAAGAAAAAGGCTCCGCGACTGAATGATGAGCAACTGAGAGACAAGGAGATGTTAGGATGGGTTGTTTACAAGACAGAATGATGCAAACGAGAGCCAGTTTGCTCCAGTGGTTAATGCACCAGGCTGGGAAACAGGAGGCGGTGAGTTCGAGTCCCACCTGAGCCATGAAAGCTGGCTGGATGGCTTGGGGCCAGCCACTCTCTCAGCCCGACCCACCTCTCAGGGTTGTGGGGAAAATAGAAGGAAGAAGGAGTCATCTGTATGTTTGCTGTCTTGAGCTACCTATAAAATAATGAAGACAGATAAAATAATAAATAAATGACAAGGGTGTCCTGGACCACAGCAATGACCACACCCAGCCTACCGTGGTGATCTGAAAAAAGCTCAGCAGGGTAAGACCTGGTTAGGACTTGCAAAGGAGACTCACGGCAGATCCCAGAGCTGGATGGGGGAGCCATTTTCATATTGCTGCCAAGAAAATACAGAATTTTGTTCCTTTTAAGGTGTTTTCAAGCTGGAGTACCAGTATTTGAAAACATGTACTTCTCTGGAAAAAAACCTCGTTTATTTGCAGGTAGTCAGGAAACAGAAGTCTTTAGAGAGCCTCAACAACTCCATGCATTGTTTTTTGTTTATTGACACACCAACGGCTTTCGGGAAGGTATGCTGAGCGGGCAGGTGTTACCTGGAGACGGGAAAACCTCACCAGGTCTTGCCCTGCTGAGCCAACAAAACGCTCCTATCTTGTCTGGGAATCGCTATCCTGGGGTTTTTGTTTTCCGGAGAAGTACATGCAGCTGACCTTAGGCTCCTACACGCAGAAGCAACACACACACACGTGCCCCATGCCGCTGCAGGTATTTCTAAGCATAAAATAAGGGCTGCGCTACAAGTTTCCCCTGTGAAAGAAGTGCAGGTGTGTACGGATGCCTTATTTACACAATCCGTCATAGGCTGCTTAATCACAAGATAAGCTTTATCTCAGTTCGACTCTTAAAGCAACAAAAGGCTTTCTGGCCTTTCAAGATGGGCAGAGAAAGCTGGCAGAACCAGCCTGGCAAAGAGCTTTTGCCAAAACTTGCAACAGGAGAGCTGCGAACGGGAAGGGAGGTTGGCGGTGGAGGAGAAGCACCTGCTTGCTCGCGCTCCTCTCGCGTAAGATTTTTGGAGACGGAGACCTCCTATCCTGCCTGGGAATTGCTCTCCATGCAGAGCACCCGCGGGGCTGAGAAACAGACGCGGGGACTGCGAGTTCAAATTCCGGGAATGGTGGTCCCAGAGTGTACAGAAGGCCTTTTGCCGTGGGAGGGTGGTGCGGAGGTACAGCAGAAGAAGACCTCACGCAAGCTGGCCCTAAATGAGGCTCTTCCATTAGAAACAGGGAGCGACGGAGACCCACTTAAGTCAGGACGGTGCACAACCTTATGGAGCTCCGGAAGGAACTTCAACTGGAAGGGGTGGGAAGGCGTGGGATACCGCTCGGGAATTCTCTTCCAATCAAGCAGCCAAGCCACAAAAAACAACAGAGCTCCTACTTGCTTGCGCTTCCTTTGTGATGCTCCTATTAATTAATGAACACGTCTGCAGCCGCTCCAGTGCACAGCTGGCAATGCACCAGTCTCACCCGAAGCTCCGGTGAAGGGAACGGGAAATATTTACAGCTGGGGGCTGCAGATCCCAAGCGCTTCTCATCATACCCCAGAGATGAGCTCAGGCCGTCCCTGTTATCCATTCGCTCTGATGATCCACAGCCATGCAACCTGAAAACAGCCGCACATTCATCAGTTCCATTTGCACAGCCGCCCATCTCAGCAAATGGGCATCGATCAACATTGACAGAGTGCGATGCAGGTGAGAGCTGGCCCATTGTCGCTACATGATGCTCCAGGATCCATCTGGGAGACTCCCTAGCTTGGAAAAAGGATAGGTGATCGGTTTAGATGATCAGGAACAAGGCTCAGGGCTAAAAGAAAGCCTCTCCTCGTAGAGGCAGTCTACCACAGAACACCAGTTGCTGAACAGCAGGATCAGAAATGAAATCATGTGAGTTCGGTCAATGAGCAGCAAAATTCGAAAAGTCAACATAAAATCAAAGGGATGAGATAAGATACCAGCACAACAAAGTATTTCTGTGATAAAAATGTAATATATACTTCTATAATAGTATATGAATTACCTGTGCAAGTATAAATCTAAAATATTACAGTCAATGTACCCCATAAAACAAAGTGGCTAACAGGTATTAACCCTGAAGTGATGTGGTTATTCCTATGCCCGGTGAGGCCTTATTTGCATCACAGAAATTCGGAATTTGGCTCCTGCACTAATGATAAAGGGTTTCGAATCTTCTAGAAGGTGGTTTACATAAAAATGATCAGGCCTTCCTAGCCATTTGCATATGAGGAGGAGAATATAAGCAGACCTGACATCCCTATATCATATCCCTGAATATGCCACCGGGCTCAAGGCGACTCTGGGTGACTTATAATGTAAATTTAAAGGATTTACAGTATGTATGAAATGGATTTGATCAGTTGGGCATCACCTGGACCGGTACACTCGGTTAAAGGGGTTTTGGAGTCTCTGCCTTGCAGCAACGCAGATCTGAACGGAAGGTAACATTTAAAGGATTGGGATTGATCCCGCGGGATTCTTCCAAAAGAAAATGGATTTGGTTTTGTTCATTTTTCAGGAAGGTTAGGGTTCTCTGTACCGATTTCCCAGGTATGTATTTTTAAGGGCCATGCCTGGAGCTCCTGTTCAAATGCTATCAAGTGCACACCAGTGGGAGGCTGAATTCCTGCTTTAAATATGGTCCAGCTGTGGACAGTCCCTTGGGGTGATTGGCCTGCAGGAGACAGGATGCAGGAGACGTTGTAGTCGCAGATAGCTGGAGAAGGGCAAGGAGAGATGTTGGATGTCCTTGTTTTGGAAAAGGATGATGGGCCAACCACAATCTCTGCCTGTGTCCCAGGAGCAGTTTTTGGATGGTATCTCCTGGAACCCCTCCTATTTTTGATGGACTGTTACTCAAAACTACATCTGCCTTTCTTCCTTCCTGGAGGCAGTTCCTATCTTTCCATCTCCTGTGACTATCTTTCATGGAAACCTGGTCATCTGCTCCTGCAATCTCTCATCTGGCCATGAGGTCCAAGATGAGCTGGGGAAGAACCAAATGGCCCAGGTCAGCCTTGCTAAAGATTTCACCAAGGCTCAATGCATCACAGCCCAGCCTCTCTCCCACCCCATAACGTTGTTCCGTCATGTCTGCAACTTCTCTGCTACGGTGGGCAGATCCCTCCATTCTCTCCCAAACTCTTCCTTCCACCTTATGAACTTCAGGCAGCCAGAAAATCAGTGAACCGAGCAACCAGAACGAATAGCTTTTGCCTTCTTCTCAGCAGCTCCTTGAAAACATTAATAAATAGAGTGACAGCCAGATAGGCTGGCACATTTCCTGAACTGTACCTCCTTCTGTCTTCAGGCAAGGCAATTTTGCTTACTAACAGAGCTCCTGACTTAATTTACTTACCCCACACACTTTAAAAAATCAAGAACAGATTTCTTTCATCGCATCTTTTGAAAGTGTATGTCCCATTTTCTACCACCAGCGTGCCATTGTAACAGACCAAGACACCAACAGGAATCAGAAAGCTGGAGGAAGGCTTTGGAGCATGAAGGAGCTATGTTGCTTCCATACTGTTGCCAAGAAAACTACATGCACATGTCCATGCAATCACCAGGAACTGGCCTTGACTGAAGGATGTTTTTACACCCTTATCCAGATTATTTTAAAACACAGATATGGAGTACAACAGAATGTAAAGAATCATGCATGAAGATGTTTAAAGAATGCAAGTCCAAGAAAAGCCAAGCCCAACTAGCATGGACCTCTTGAAGCCAAACACTGAGTAGTAGATGTGACATATTCAGGGGAACCACCCAAAGACCCAAATGCCTTTTTGGAGGCTCATGTGGAATTTGGAGTAGCATCTATTCTGACCAGAGGTTTAGCAAGCCTCATGGGCCTTTGAACCACCAAAAAAGCTGGTTCGTAGAAAAAATGAGGCAGAAGTAAAATCAGTGGGGTGGTAATCAAGAGTTTGTCCCAGGGCCCACTAATCATTGAGTTCTCTGGGTGACTCCAAGTCAATCACTTATTTTCAACCTCATACAAGGGGTTGTTCGTTATTTTTGCTATTGGACATTCTATGTATTTATTCTAGAACTTTGCAGCAGCTTTCCAATGAAGACCAAAGTGGTGAGAAAGGTTCTCTGAAGAGTAATTTTCTACAACCACCATCTTTCCCCCAAATGTCCAGATGTAGGAAAGAGGAACATGCTAAGCAGCATCTGTAGTGCCCAAGCCACAGAACTAGGATTCACACAGAACACACTAAACCATCAACAATGGTTTAGAAACTCTTATGCCTTCCACTAATATCTGTTTGTCTGTCTGCCTATCTTTGCAGCTCAGGTTTGAACTGTGGAGTCCTTGGGGCCATCTAAGCTTGGTATTTTCTTGCAGACATCTATCTGTCTGTCTGTCTGTCTGTCTGCCTATCTCCACATCTGTCTGTCTATCTACCTACAGTATCCATCTATACTATCTCTCTTGCCCTTGCCTTGCCTTTACCAATCATGTATCTAGCCACAAACCCTGGGAATTGATGTCTTCTTGCAAAGAAGCTGTTGAACCTGCCACCCAATGTCTGGCTCTTGCAATGCTGCCTGTTGCAATCCCATAAATTCATGACAATGCAGATAATTCATATTACCTCAAACTTGCCGGAGCCACCATAATTCCATGGTTTCCACACTTGCTGTGGATTGTGCCAAAAGCAGAAGGTTATCAACGAGTGGGGACTAATCAATTATGTAAATGGAGTAACCTTGGATTAGCAAAGAGCAAACTGCAAGCCAGAGTTGGGCAACCTTTGTTAAATCAGTCTGGGAATCTTTGTCTATGACACAATGCTGGTGATAATCAACAAAAGGGGGAGAAGAAAAAGTCGGCACTGGAAAAAGCAAGCTGACTTTCTCAATTACCTTCTTTTTTTAAAAATCTTCCTAATCCTTACATTTTGCTTCATGGATCTGAGCCCTCCTCAGCCTTTTGTCCTGATTCTTCTGCCTAATAATCCTGGAGAGAAGAAAAGTGTAATGAAACTCTGAATTGTTCCTTTATCTTATGGATGTGATGAACCTTTGTGGCAAAGGGGTGGTAATCAGTGAATTTTTGAAAACAAAATCACAGTCACACAATCATTATACACCTAGCATAAATTCTCTGCCTGGAAGAGCAGCGATAAATGTAGCCTATGTTCAAGGAAAGATAATCCCCAGCTATTCTGGGCATTGTGTTCCATTACTGAGTTGCATGTGGATCTGCCTTAATTTAAATCCTTGTTCATCCTTCACTGTTATGAACAGATGATGCTAATGGCTGTTTCCCCTTTTCTTTCCAATCCACTTTAAAATACTCAAATGCTCACTAAGGACCAATGAAATGCAACCGTAACAAAAGTGAGCTAAGAGTTAGAAACTGCACCTCAGTCTAGTCTCCACCAAGCTTCAGGTCCTCTCCTTCAGTAATATGAAAGCAATTTTAGAGGACAACCTTGCTGGGTTGGGCAATCACCCACCTGATCCAAATATTAGTAGTTCTCGATTTACGACCACAACTGGGACCAGAATTTCCATTGTTAGGCAAGATGGTCAAAGCTGGAAGATGTTGGGCTGCACTTGAGCCAAGACAAATAACACTGTTGTCAAAAAGTAGGGATCCATTATGCGAGATGGATCAGGCTGAGTTCATATGAGTTACATATGCATTTTGATTCGGAGGAAATAACATTAATTGGCCTGCCAAAAGGGTCAGCAAATATTTACATGGCCAGCAAGTCAAAAGGGAAAGAAGGGAGGCAGAGACTGGTTCTCTGGTTTCTCAACCTGATGCCATCAAGAGCTCTTGAGAAGCTACCATCTTCAACTTCTGGGAAGGGCAGTCCTACACTTTTGAAGGGCACCAAGTTGAGAATGGCTGGGACAGCCAATATCGCTGCTGTCTACCTGCACAATGTTCCTGACAGGGGAGCTTTTTACTCCCAGCCCCTAGAAAATTAGGGCTTAAGGACTACATTTCCCATGCTCAAAGACTCCATCAGTCTTTAATCTGCTTGTCTCCCACCTCTTTTCTTGGCCACGTGGCTAGTGGAAGACAGTATCCTGCAAGTGTGCCATAGTGTCAGGAATAGTTTTTGCCGAAAAACAGACTCCGGTTCTTCCATTACCAACTGCTACTGTTCTGGACCTCCTTGTCCAGCATCTCACTTTGTGTGGCTGTGGATGGCATGAGCATTTCCTTAGGAAATTTGGGCTGAAGAAACCCAAATTCATGTCCAAATGTCCAGAAAATGTAAGACCCTTCACGACTATGATCCAGAAGAGGACAGAGACCCAGAGAAGGTTGCTTGGTGACTCAGAACTTCATCTCTGGAAACCACCTAATCAGCCATCCAGAGCTGCAGAACCAATCCTCAAGCACCACAGGTGCCTTCAGGATGTCTTCTTCCCTCCTCTCCTAACTCTAGATCAAGCTGCACAGCAGAATGCTTTTCAGTGCTGAAAGCATGTACCATCCCGGTGCTCACTGACCTCATCCACAGTCCTCTGTCACGAGGGACAGCAATGCATCCGGCACAAGGGATTAAAACAAGAAGATATAAAGATGTCAAAAATGAGCGGGTTTCAGTTGGGGCTATAAATAACCAACAGCAGGACAGCTTGGATTCAGCCCAGACTGAGAATAACACATCAGTTTCAGAAGAGCAACGCAAACATTTATGTATGGCAAGGAAGACTGACCTGATTTGGGAAGAGGAAGGCTGAAAATGTGGAAGGGCAGAACTGCAACTCCAAATGGAAGAAAGCAAGCAGACTGAGCCCAGCGAGTGAAAGCTTGCAAACAAACATGGCTAGAAAAGGTCACGCCATCTCAGTACATACCAAGAAAATTCCCCTTATGAATTTGGCTTAAAGGTGAATTCTGAGTGCAAGCTTCTCTCACCTTATGTGCATGGATTTGTGAAACAACAATCCTTATTATTATCCTTGGGGTGGTTATGGTGAAACTGGGGAGATCTAAATTTTCCACTGGAATGAGAAGATGACCACCTTCAGCCATGGAAATTTAATTTTGACTTTGAGCCAGTCATTCTCTTAGCCCAATGCATCTCCCCAGGCTGACGTGGGGCTAGAATGAAGGGAGATCCCTAAGTAAGATATGTTTGAGCTCCTAGAGAAAAAAATGGGATATTGCCAGCCTTGCAAGGTAGTCCAGACAAGACGTTAAATCCACATGAAATAATTCTACTTTACTAAGATTATACTGAGAGAATCTTGCAAGTCTGAAGGGACATTTGTGTTCTACCATCTTTACAGTTCAAGAAACTAGAGAGGTCCCTTCTGAGATGTTTGCCAAGCTCACCTTCCTTCTGTACACTAATGTCAGGCGTGAAAGACAAGGCTCAAGCTAATAGATTTATTGGTCCTACAAGATTATAAGAATTTGCCCAACTTGCACAGCTAAGATAAGGTTCAATGGTCTTCAGGAGGGGCTGGTTTCTGACATTTGAGGATGCAAAGAGATTCTAAGCTGATCTCATGCTTCTCCCACAGCTAAGCTGCCTCTTACCCAATCATTCCCATCGCTGCGGTTCTTTCCCCAAGGTCATTCCCGCATACCATTAATGGTACAAACCAAACAACTGAGAGGAGTAGTCCAAACATTTAGCAGGAGCCAGTTCAAAATGCCTACCAGTGCCTCAATGGTGGTATAGTATACCTATATATCAATTAATGTATCAGTTACCAAAATTAGTTTGGATTTGTCTCCTTCTCTCTCCCAAATACTTTATTCAGATGCAATATGTCAACAGAGATATAACAATAGCTGTATATAGCAGTAGCATGGTAAGCATCCAACTCTTGATAAATATTGCCATGTGTTGCCATCCAGGGAAAATGTTATGCCTATCTAAATGGAGAAGCACCAGAGCTCTGTGGCACAGCACATGCTTTGCAGATATGTTGAATCACCGGCCACTTCACCTAAAAGATCTTAGAGGAAAATCTGCATGGGAGATACCTGTACAATTCACATATTGCATTAATTCATAATGGCTTGATTTTGGATTAGTGCACTGTAGAAACCCAGCCACTGTGAGTTTCCAGGACATCACTTATGGCTCAGCATGATGTGAAACCCAGTCAATAAACCACAATTAATAATCTCGGACTAGAATGTCTACATCATATGGAGCAACTGGACATCCGTTAAGGCATTTTTTATTCAAACTTGACTTCACCCATATGTCAACTCTCATCTAGGGGGTTTGTGGTTGCCCATCTCCTTTCCATTCCATTCAGTAACAGGCTAGTGTATCTAAGCTCTCTACACATTCACACATCTTCTAAGATCTCTTTTAACACTTTAAACACTTCCTTTCCTGGCAGTGGCTGTTTGCTAAGCCCATAGTAAAGGCAAACTGGTGCCCTCTCAATGTTTTGGTGACAAAGCTCTTGGCCATCTCTTGTAGCCAAAAAAGTAGATTCTACAGTAGATTCTACCACACTTGTAGTCTAAACATCTGGAGTGCAACCAGCCAGAAGATGCCAATGCAACTGTGGCTGCTAACTGACATGGAAAGGCAGCCTTAGTCAACCATCTCCTACATCCATAACAGAAAGGAACTGTCCTCCCTTGACTCATTTCTACTTCTTGACCGTCTCCCAAATATTTTTATTCCACCACCACAGAGATCTAACCCCAGATCGTCTTCCAAAGAGGAGAAGATCTTTTTCATCTCCACCGCTTCAGTAAGAACTTTGAGAAGATGCTAGAGGTCCAGTCTAACTTTCACTGTGGAAATGGGGAGAAAGGGTTAGATGTATTTGCATCAACCTAGGATACCTCAAGTGCATCTCTTTTGCTTTTGGTTCAGGGCTGAAATTATCTATTTTACTAGGAACTCAGGACCAGGAGAAAGTTGAAGAGGCAGGGAAAGGTGGGATGAGGAAAGAAGGCAGTTCTGCCTCTCTATCCTATCTACAGTATCTGGCATGCAATCCGGGATTTCAAGAAGCAAGTGAAAACTCAACCCAATCCTCTCTATCTCTTCTGGCATTGTGAAAAGCATACAAACTTTCGCTTGGAGACAAAGCAATCCTTGAATCTTCATGGCCATTAAGAGGCCAGAATGCCAGACCCCAAACAAGCTTCCTAGAACATTCCAAAAGGTAAAATTTCCCCTGCCAATTGTGTCTGACTTTAGGGGGTGGTGCTCTCAGCTGAGGGAGCCATAGTTGTCTGAAGATGCTTCTGTGGTCATGTGGTCGGCATGCTGTTACCTTTCCCACCTATTTATCTACTTGCATTTTTACATGCTTTCAAACTGCTAGGTTGGCAGGAGCTGGGGCAGACAACAGGAGCTCACCCCATTATGTGGCAGTGCTTGGGTCTCGAACTGCCAAGCTGCCAACCTTCCAGCCAACAAACCCAGCATTTTAACAACTCAGCCACCACACCTCATAATATTCCAAAATATTTCTGGTATTTTGGAAAAAGGATAACCTATTACAGAATCCATAGACTGGATTTCCTTCCTGGACATTGTAACTAAAGCTTTTCAAGTGGAAGGAGGGAATAATGACTCTTCCGGATGTTGCTGAAACACAATTCCCAGTATCCTTCACCACTGACCAGGATTGCTGGAAGTTGTAGTTTAGCAATATAGAGGATAACATGTTCTCCATTCTCATCTCATCCTAGCTAAACCCCAGAAGACGTTGCATAGCCAACATCTAAATGCAGATGGAACAGGGAGGCCTGGCCAATCCCAATCCTTTGACACATGCATTTGTGATACTTTTCAGCACCTCTCTGACCTATTTCTATGTTTTAGCCATATTTTTCCACCTGGGGGAAAACAAGTATAACTTGTAAAGGAGACCTTTGGTAACTGATTGAAATCAAGAGGACTTGAGATGCCGAAATGCAAATCCTAAACTGGCGATGCTGCCTGGGTGGTGGCATCAAACCGAACAATCTCCAAACCCTGCAGATCTCAGCTAACGAGGTCCGTAAATGAGCAGTTTTCACTCTTGTTATTTAATTAGCAAGCAGCAATCTCTTCCTGCACTTCCTCTATTCCCCCTCTCTCTAATGGATCTCTTTTTCCTTTCTGCAGAGTAGCAAACAGATGTAAGCAAATCTCGGTATGCACACAGGCAACAAAGCAACACTACTTGGGGTCTGACCTAGCAAAGGAGACACAGAAGATGCTGGACCCCAGAAGGACCAGAACCCCAAAGCCTCTGATTTTTCAGATGGGAAGTTAACTCCTGAGAAATCAAGAAGGTTATTCTCTTGGCTAAGAACCCATCACAAAGCAGTGAGAAATCTATTTTGATGGGGATCTGACAGCCATTTTTGTCTCTGTCCAAAGCAGGTTCTAGGAATGTATAATTGGGCTGAGTCCTCCTTCTTCCTGCCCTTTCTTGCCCTGCTGAAATCCAGAGTCTCTATTCCTGGGTAAGCTTTGTTCTGCAAAGTGAAGCTCCTCAGCAAGCCAAGTACAGAAAAATAATCAAAAAGGTAGCCAAGAGGCTGATTTCCTGCAAAAGGCACCTGCAAAAATTCACCAGACTGAAGCGGAGACTTCAATGGAAGCAGCGTGATTATAACAAGGATTGGTGCTCAGCGCAGCAGAAAGGAGACAGGCGGGCTTTTCCCCACGCAGCGCCTTCGAGCAACTCCGACTGCAACCAGCTCGCTTTTAAAATTAGATTGGTTCAAACAATATTACATTGTTATTGATTAACCATAGATGTTTCCTGAAAAAAGCCCCGTACTGTAGCTCCTGGTTCTCAATCATAGGCTGCTTTGAGGTCCAGCAAGAAGGAAAAGCAATGCATACGCTGAAATGCAAATGAAGAAGGAATCCTGCTCCTGAGAAATAGGCCCTATTTGATGTGTCGGGGTCTCTCAGCCCCCCCCAACTCCAGGGGGCAGATGCAGTTTCATGGCAGGAATCTCAACCAGATCACCATCCTTTGGAGGTAAAATTTGCTAGTTCTTGAGCCTCCAGAATTGGAAGGAGGGAACAAAAGGGTTTGGCATCCTCTCCCTGTAACTCTGGAAAATCCTTTCCAGTTGAGTACAGACCAGCCAGCTCCCTTCCAGATGTGGTGGGCTACTGTGTCTCATCATCCCTGGTCAGTATGACAAACGGCTCTTGGAGGTGGTGTCCAATTCTTGGAATGTGCTGAGTTTGAGAAGAATAAAGTATGATTCTAAGCTGAAAAGCTTCCTAGACTCCTTAAAGTGAGGAGTTACAAGGAAAAGCATTTGCGGGGATGTGCCTCAATTTCCCTGAAGAAATTCCACAAGCCACCTTGGAACGGAACTGGCTTCCTTCAATGTCCCTCGAACTTTCTGATTGGTGGAGAAAGACCTCTTGTATGATGAGATGAGATAAAAATGGACCAAGCGTGTTTGGAAAAATTCTCTTTCCAAGCTTAGGGTTGTCTTACTCCCACCCCGTTCCCTCCCTCCCCTCTATCTCTCCTTCCTTCCTTCCTTCCTTCCTTCCTTCCTTCCTTCCTTCCTTCCTTCCTTCCTTCCTTCCTTCCTTCC
>JANHZU010009682.1:25460-43508 GCA_032468055.1 Acrochordus granulatus | reverse complement strand
CCGGGAAGAGTAACACTTTACAGGTTCATCAAGGAGGCCAAACTTAATGACCCACCAAGAGAGAAAAAAAGGATTTAGGAGCTGGGACATTTCATCCCAACGACTCTCTGTCTACTCACAACTCCTATTGTCCACCTAACAAGCCTATTCACATCAGGTGAGAAATGAAACCACCCCAGAGGACATACGTGGGGTCCCCTAACCAACCTTCTCAGTCTGAAAAAGCTACTTGGATAAACAGCAAAATGTTTCAAA
This sequence comes from Acrochordus granulatus, assembly GCA_032468055.1. NCBI lineage: Eukaryota > Metazoa > Chordata > Lepidosauria > Squamata > Acrochordidae > Acrochordus > Acrochordus granulatus. The sequence continues at coordinate 43,253 of JANHZU010009682.1, read as the reverse complement.
CCGACAAGAAAAGAAGTCCGGTTGCCATGACTCAACTTCCAGACAACTCGACCTGGAGGACTGAGAATCTTCATCGACCTATCCTCAGTGGATTCCCTCTCTAGGAAGGATGCTTAGCCTCGCAGTTGTACCTGGCTTCATTGGCACTGAGGGTGAAGGGCTCTCATTCAGCAGATGGTCTTGAGAGTCAATAAAGGATTGATTCACGTGTATATGCACTCCAGTCCCACACGAATCCGGGTGCGTGCTCTCTGTCCTCTTCATTATCCTGTGGTCTTATCTTCTACCTTTTTGCACTTGCTGGTCCATTCTTGCACTTTCTCCTCTCTGCTTCTTCCTCCTTTTACTACCAGCATTTTCCACGCAGAATTATGCCTGGTGCATAAAGGTGCAAGCTCAGTTTATTTGATAGAGAAATTTGTTTCACCCTTCACAATTTGATATGTTTTTGGATCCGATGAGGGGGACAGATGAAGAGTGCAGGGGAACTGACATGCAGTTAACAGGCAGACATGTTAATCATGGGCTCCGTCAGTTGTCACTGAGCATGAACGCACCTGCGCTTCTTGCTGTGTTCCTGTACCTCATGTACTTTATCCATGAAGATCAGTTGGAAGCTCAGAATAAATCTGCCAGAGCATTTGTTGAGACCCTCTGTTTAATTACTCAACATTTCATGGAAGATATTTAGACATTACCAAGGATGCTCACTCATCCCTAAGAACTTGTGATACCTGTTAGTAGGATAGTCTTGGTTGCAGCTGGGAACCACCAAAAGTTGTCTTCTCCTTCTTTTCCTCCCCCTCCCCCCTCCCCCTCCTCTTTCTCCCTTCTTTCTCCTCTTCCTCCTCCTCCTCAGAAAGGAAGAAAGAGGCACATCAAAGAGGTGGTACTTCATTCCTCTGAAATTTGGCAAGATGTACACTGATGAGGGAATTGTGATCATGGCAAAAATGGAGGTTTGCTTTTTGGATTTGAAGAAATTAATTTGAATGCTTCCTTTTCGTGTTTGGCAGGCTGCGAAGATGGTTTTACGCATCTTACGGCACGTTCCTCTTCGATATTGTTACCTCTGCTTCTGAATTTTATTATTTGTCACAAAATTAATGGTCCAGATTATTGTTATTTATAAATACACACGTGGTAATATTGCTCCCTTCTCTGAGTCTGCCTGCCTGCATCTCTTGAACTGTTTTTCTGGCCCAAATGGGAAAAAACAGTATCGAGACAAAGAGAAACTAATTTAAGCTGCATTTGAAAACATGCAACCTTTTATTCTGAGTGAAGCTTTCAAATGTTAGTTCCTTTCTGGAAGGTTGTGATAAATTATTACTGTTTTCAGCTACTCACATCTACAGCCCATCTCCACCTTCATCTCATCCCATTTTGCTGGCAAAACTCAAATCAACCACAGAACAAGGAGTTAAGTTTCTACCAACATTTCCTCCAGGTACTGTACTTTTCAACTACTCAATCGCTATTTTGTTAGTAATAACAAGTACATTTTGTGGGGACTTGGAACTTCTGGTATTCTACAATTTCTTTCACTTCCACTAAATACTTTACTCTAGTGGTTAAGACAACAGGCTAGAAATGAGGAGACTCTGATTTCTAGACCCACCTTAGGCATGAAAGCCAACTGGGTGTCTTTGGGTCAATCACGCTCAAGCCAACTCAACTTACAGGGTTGTTGTTGTGGGGAAAATAGGAGGAGGAAGGTCTGCTAAACATGTTTGCCACCCTATTTGTAAAAATAATAAAAGTGGGATACAAATACATACATATATTTATGATGGGCAATTGCAACCAGTATTATTAGGGTTTATTTTCCACACTCTGTTTTTTTTAACAAATCTCCTTTCTTTCCACTTTATGAAAACGCTCAGGAACAAATATCAAGATTTGTTTGCTAAGCTCACATGTGTATATATAGTCTACATCATTATCAAACAAACCCTGAAGCAAAGGAGAAAAGATACAGAGAGGCAAGCCCATCGAGGGAAAGTCCCAAACTTCCTGTCACTGCCACCATCTACCTTACACAGCTGAAAACACCCAGCCATCAGAAAGCTTTTGCTTTGCCCAATGCCATGCATGGATGGCAAATACAAAAAACTTCCCTCTGTGCCCCTGTGATTCTGGAGAGGTAGAAACCACAGAAGATGTTCTTCTTTGTGGCTCCTTGTATAGAGGCATCCAAACCAGATTCATCCTTCCTTTGATTAGCAGGTATCTTGGTCGCCCAGATTCAGCCTATGCCCAGATCTGCTCACAGACAAAGTACCTCTATTTGCAGCGCATGTAGCTAGATTTTGTGTGGCGGCACAGAAAATCTGTCAAACCTTATCCCCCAATTCATTCCCTATAATTGTAATTCATTTAAAGTTTAAGACATTATCCCTTTGTTGATAATGGCTTTAGATATTTTTCCTTTGTTGCAGTTTTAGATGCTATTATATTTAATATAGTTTTAGTGTTCACATTGTGAATTTATATAGGATCCATGTTAGATCTCACTCATTAGATGCTACTTAGGTCAATGTCTATTCTCATTAATCCAGGTCACGTCTTGTAGCAAAACTACAAAAGACTTTTGCATACTGTCTTTAAAAAAGCGACTGGGCTTTTACTTTCAGGTGTTACAGAGAAACGTTTCAACTTCCATCCAGGAGTCTTCCTTTGGCTCATAAGAAGAAGAAAAAAAGTGGGGGGAAATGGTAAGGCTCCTAATTCCTTTCTTTGCAATTTTGCTGCTAGTTAGGTCATTTTATAAAGGTATTTTAATCCTGTTTTAAATTTTATTTGCACGTTGTTTGTACTGGTCTTCGACTGTAATAAATTGAATTGAACAGTCTAAACCACAATCTAAATTCAACAGAGTCCTTTGCCTTGATATGACCCCACGGTTCCTGCTCATCCTGGCTGCCGTTGAAGAGAGAGAGACAGGTGAACAAGATCCTAGGTCTAACTCAGTTGGAGAAACATGGCTGAATGAAAACGTGACATGAATACAAACATTAAAAAAATGAACTTAAAAATATGAAGCACTCAACATCCTCTTAGTGCAGATGAAATAAATCTGTCCATGTCTCTCTCCCACATACAATTTCAAACTTCAAATACTTTATGAAAAAAAAATCAAAACATGGTAAAACATTCATCTCATTTCTGTTCTTACAAAGGTTACAGCAAAATTCTATTGCAGATTTATTTGGCAGGAGATCTGAGCCTTCTGTTTTCACTGGATTATGCAGGGATGTAAATATTAGCATCAGATGAAATCATCTAGAGATTTATAATGTGTGTGTGTGCGCGTGTGTACACACATACATATATATATACATATACACATATTCCAAGAAGCAACTACAAGCACTTGAAAGAAGATGCCCTATTGAACAGATACCCTATTGAAGGTTAACTACAAGCAGGGTAGTTATATTTCTTTTAAAACCAGCTTACATTGAAGGAATTTGCATTTTAAAAACCAGTCAGGAAAATTTATGTGCTGAAGAATGAAAGCAATGTGATTTGCGTGAAGAAATGGTTCTCGGGCCATGTACATTAATAGTTATGCAAATCAGAAGAAGATTTTACCATGCCGTCATACATTAAGCAACAACGTGAAAGCAAACAGTTCCTGAAATTTTCCTTTTTTGAAAAACAAAATTCGTTGAAACAACTACTGGATTCTAGTACTATTCTACCAACAGCGAAGCAAACAGGATTGTCTGGATTTTCAGTTGTCTGACGATGGACTTTATCAGGACTCTTTACTAGGCTGGCATCAGAATAGGATGGACAGATTCTTTCTTCTCCTCCTCCTCCTCCTCCTCCTCCCTTTCCCAACGTGCATAATCTGAATGCTTCCACTTTCAATTATTTTTTCTTTGCTTAATCTTAGATCTAAGCGAGGAGACAGAGGGGGAAAAAACCTTTCAAAGATGTGTACACACATGCGTATACAAAGATCTAGACAATTACAGCCAATTGTAGTCTGGGCAAGTCTCGTCTATACCGCATGACGGACTCAGAGATGTCACATTGAGTTAACTTGCATCCAGAAGTGGGAGGATGTGGCTGGCCCCGGCTCTCTGCCAGCAGAAGAAGGGTAGAGTGATCTGAAAGCATCAGTTAGAGTTAATTCTCTAGCCCAAGGAACATGCTGGGGCTGCCCATCACATTGTCTACTTTCTCCACCGGCTTGTTGACATGCTCTTAAGGGATTGATCAGCATAAAGGACTGAACCTGATCAGCATAAAGGACTGAACCATTGCTGGGAAGTGGAGCGAAGTCTGGATTTGCAGTATCTGAGGTCTATTCTTTGGGGTTCTCCTCTTCACCTGGTAGATGGGGTCATGAAGAACTGGATAAGATCAGAGGCAGGAAAAAGAGACAGGAAGTCAAACTAGGCTTGGCTTGGAAGAGTTGCATCAATGTACGGGGATTTTTGCCACTTACATGTTAATGATGTTCTTTTTCTGGAGGGATGGCTCTGTTGGACTGTTACAGACAAGAAAGAGAATTATTTTGCTTTCATCAGCAGCATTTTCAGACATCCTCTAGGCTTTGGCACCTATTTGTGTAGAACAGTGAATCTTTCCAGGCAGAATTTTCTGAACAACATTTGGATTCCTAAAGCTCAGTGTCAGCCAAAAGGAGATTCTGGGCATGAGGATAACTTTAGAAAAACTCTAAGAGAACTTACAAGCAGAAATGCCCATAAGCAATGCTGCATCAGTGCTGCTGCTCTGTAAAAAGATTACAGTTTCAAGGAATGGGAAATATTGCGCTGAAAAAGAAGCTGCGTTCGGCAAATGACATCCATTATGTATTAAAAAAATACTTGCATATTTACATAATTTATCCTGCCTGTGCTAACAATGACGAGGGGCAAGGAGGTTGCTCAGGACCATACATTTAGCTTCTTAGTCATTGCTGACAAACGGCTTCTGTTTTTTCAGATTTCATTGATCGTTGCCCGTGCTTACCTTCTCAGCCACGATCACTAGAATCAGGCATCGAGAGGAACTGAGAAATGCATTTCCTGCAGGGTCAGATCAAGGTGGCAAGGAGGTGAGTTCTTAGACTAACAGTAGTATGAAAAGAAAGAGAAAGGCAACTGAATCTGAGGACCTCTGAATGGGCTGGAAAATTGCCACATTCAAGAGAAGCTGGATTTGAGATGAACGATCTTTTTCAGATGTCCCTGCATTATACCAGGGATTTTCAAATTCTTCTCCTGATTTTTTAGCTTTATAATCCAACCTGCCATGGATTTTCATGAGCTAATGCCGATTATAGCATAGGAGATTCCTTGGGGAAATGAAGCCAATTCTGCATCCCAATGAAAGAGGAAAGGTAAAATATTGAATATGATCCCATCTCTCTCTCTCCCTCCCTCCCTCCCTCTCTCTCTCTCACACACACAGGGAGAGAGAAAGAGAGAGAAAGAAATGATAGGTCTCTGAAGTCTTTGTTTTTCTTCAGAAAACAGAAGTTCTGCTCTCAAGGCTGCCCTAGTTAAGTCCCCCATTTTCAGAATTGCTCCCATTTTGCATTCAATGCGCATACTGTCAGCCATGTTGCATAATGCACATGTAAATATATGCCTCGCCATACCCTGGAGGACCAGGCGTTCTCCACATGTATCTGAAGAGCCTCCCTATAAAACAAGTCAATTCAGTGTCTGAAATTAATTAACTGTTTCACTTCACTGCATTCCAGAGTCACTCTCCAGAATGTCACAGATGCTGCCATTTTCTGCACTCTCCTAACTATGTTGTTGCAGCTGTCACAGGAACATAACTTAGGAAGGGACTGTTGAGGTCATCAAGCCCAATCCACCCCTTAGTTCAAGAAACCATTTTAAAGCAACCCGGGCAGATGGCTATCCAGCTGTCATTTGAACATAGCCAGGGAATAGATATTGTTCCCTGACAATAGCCAGGGAACCCACCATATCTCTACAGACTCAAAGCAAGCATCTTGTGATGGGTGGGTGGCACAGGAGAAACCATGAGAATTAGCTATTCCTCACTTACCAGCTGCATTACCCAGGCCATACCTAAATCAATCTGCTACTACTTGGAGGTAAATCTTCACTCCCATGTGCTGGAGGCAAATGGCCAGAAATATCTTGGATCTAACTCAGAGTGACCACTTTTATGGGAAGCCCAACCAATATAAATGCCCAGATGGAAAGCTGTAACGTTCTGCCTTTCTTTCTCTTTGAGATATGCACACACAGACACACACGCTGTGGACAAAGATGGAGAAGCACGTCTACCTCACTCTATCCATTTCTGCTGCCATTGCAAGCTTTTTCACTGCAGCAAGGATAAGAAGAAAGGGTGGTCCTCGAGAAAGCTGGTCAGTTCTCTGCGCCAACAACAGGAAGAATGGGTTAAAACCCAGTGATTGGACTTCCTTGCTGTACAGCTGTAAATTTCCACTGTTCAGACACTTTGTTCTCTGGAATCTTTGGTGCTCTCTGAGCTTGGCTGTTTTCTTGCAGATGTGTTATGACCCAGCTAGGTAACATCATCAGTGCTAGAAGGGAGTGGGGTTTGCTCTTTGTTTACATACTAGTGACTTGCTTTGTGAGTGTTGGTGGGAGAGCTCTTGATGGTTCCTTAATTAGGCTGTTGATTACTGTTTGATTGGTTGTCTGAGTTGGTAGTTCCTTGCTTGGGGTATTGTTTATTGCTTGATTGTTTGTCTGGTGTTAATCACTGCTTTTCCGGTTGTTGATTGTTGGCAAGGAGGTGTTTTGGTTTCCTTTTTATCTTTCTAATTGTCTCTTCTGAATGGTATAGAGCGCAAGCCCCCCTCCCTTCTAGCACTGATGATGTTACCTAGTTGGGTAATGAAATGTCTCCAAGAAAACAACCAAGCTCAGAGGGCACAGAAGACCTCACAGTTCAACCCTGAGCTACAAATATTCTCTTCTATTAGTACTTTGCTCTTTATACAGGAATTGGCTTACTAGTCAGAAGATTTATGGGCTCAGCTTAGTAAATTAATCACTTTACTCCAACAAGAATGAAGCTGTAAACACCCAAAGACATGCCTGCTGCATTATCCCAAATCAAAAGTTTTATATAGGTCTGTGCAATGGGATTTAAATTCCAAGCTTTTTCTCTTGCTGTTCTGAATTGAGGGATACCTGGCTGTTTTCTTGATGGTTTCTGGAAGCATCAAACTATGTTGAAATAATAGTTGTCCTTAGCCTGGGAATGGTTTATTTCTGCCTCACCAGCTTTGTACTTTGAATCTCCTGTCTTCAATGACATCACTATCCAAGAGTAGTTAGAAATGCTGTAAAATCCTCAGTCATCCCGGAAATAATATGTCTGAAAGTTTCTAAATTTTGGCATTTGGGCATTAATTTTTTGATGTTAATGGAAGTTACCAACCTTATCCAAGACCTTCTTCAGCCATGTGTTGTCTGGAGAAGGATATAAGTTAGTAGATGTAAAATAACTTATCCCCCAAAACTCTTCCTTCAATAATATCACTATCCAAGAGTAGTTGGCTGAACTCTTAACTAAATCCAGAGTTATTTTGAATGAAAACTAGCTTCCTCTCACCCTACTGCTTTTTATATCAAGTTGTTCAACCAACTTCACCCTTGACTCAGTCAAGTGTGTTGCACAAATACAACCCACTCTTTGTCTCCAAGGATCTGGTCCCATGATTAACATTCGGTGAATTGATGCCAAAGTATATCATCATTTAACATTACATCCCAGAGGACCAACAGGCTTTCTTACTAGACACCACTCCAATTTGTTTCTCTTACTGTACATGAAATTGCCTCTTTGGCAATCACAGCAAACAAGATCACAGAAGGAAAACCAAAAAGTCCCTCAAAGCACCAATGAACTTATTGACATTTTATTATGCTGCTTAGATGAACCCTAGAGAGCTCTCTAATAAAGTCTGAGAGACTGGAAACTATACAGTGCATTTCCAATGATCCTTTATTTTCCTGAGCAGCTGCATGAGTGTGAAACCCTGTGAATAACAAAAATAAAATCACCTTTGCTGTCTCCTCCTTCCTGCTACATGCCCAGAATTATTAAGAGTGGTGTTGTTTGTATTACTTTGATCCCAGGATAAACATGGGAAGCTGTGATGGGAAGAGCTCTTTAGCAGAACTAAATCTATCTCATATGGACTTTCACTCATCAGCACCTTAGCAATTCAAGGCTGACAGTCCAAATGATGGTAGGTATTCTGTGGTTTAAACTGAAGATCTCCTTGGTAATTCATGATCTCATTAATAGTTGGACTGATATGATCATCATCTTTCACCAATACCAGATTATGGATTACAAAACTGGAGAGAGAAAGGACAAACAGGTGACCTGCTTCTTTGGAAACTTACACAGGGTCAATGCATCACTGGAAATTGTATTTCTGTCCTGCCACATGTTTCTCTCACATAGGTAGTCCTTGACTTACAAAAGACCTCCCCAGGGCTACTTATGACCTGGATCCGAAGTTCTGAAAGCTGCCTCCCCACCCTCTATAATCACATGATGGTATTTTGGGTGCTTGGTAACCAGCCTACATTTGCAGCTATTTGTAATGTCCTGCAGTCACATGACCATGATTTATATCACTGTAGTGAGGTGTTAATATCTCATCATGGGTGAATCACTCACTTGCTTTTATTTTTGTGGGAACCTGACGCATGATTCCACCGCATCCACCAGCCAGCTGGTTCTGCTCGCCCAATCGGACTGGGCTTTTTACAGCCCCAAAAGACAATAAGTTGGAAAATACGATGCAAAGGGAGAGGCAGATGCAGAAAGCTGTTTCGCGGTCACACTTTACTGTTGAATACATAATTTTGTTTGTTTGTTTATGCTGTTATTTTAGTAATGTTGTCTTGCAAGTAGGCTGAGAGCTGCTGTACCGGAGTCAAATTCCTTGTGTGTCTAACCCTGCTTGGCCAATAAAGAATCCGAATCCGAATCCAACTTGAACCATTGTTTACAGCAGCCGGGGCAGGGACTGTCTTACGTTTCAGGACCATGGGCAGCGCCACTCTCATTTCTCCCACCCCCACCCCCAAGGATGAATCCACTCTGCTGTTTCCTTTCTTGACCCAATTCCCACTCCTTTCAGTTACTTCTGGTAGTCCTTTTTTGGGCTCCATGCCATCTTCCATCCTTGGAGATGAAAGTAATATGTATCTGTTTCTTTTTAAGAGGTGTACATCTGTTGTGGGTGCATTCTTTTTCCACACTCATGAGTGCTGCTCCCACATTAGACTGGCAATCAGCTTGTCAGCCCAGGTCTTTGTTCTGCAAGACATGAACTGCAGTCTAGTGTCCTATACTACTCTGTATTTTTGGCATGTGGGATTCTCAATCAGCAATCATCTCATTAACTTAATGCCTTTGTTAAGGGAAGGAGGGATAGTGTGCCTTTGTGTGTGTTTTAAGGGAGAGAATGTTATTTAACCAACCTGCCTGAAAAAAAGGAGGCACAGAACAAGGAAGGATGTTTAGAAGAAGAGAAGATATTGGTGTGTCAGGCTAAAAGCTACCGAATACAGCTTCTTCTTCCTTTCTTCATCAAGAGAAGCTCTTAAGATGTTTAGAATCAAGATCTGAAAATGATTGCTGCATTGGCTGTTGCTTATCTTTCTTTGTGTGTGTGCCCTCAAGTCAATCTTGACTGCTGATGACTGCATGGACAAGTCTCTGCAGTCTTCTAAACAAGATTTTTCAGAAATGTTTTGCCATTGCTTGCTTCCTAGGACTGAATGTGTGAAGAGTGGCCCAAGGTTAAGGTGGGATTAGAAATTATGGTCTTTTTGTTTCTAAGCTGATGTCTTGAACCACTACACCAAATGAGCTTCCTGTTGCTTATTTAGCAACCACTGTTAAATTGCACACAACTTCTAAATACAGAATTTCCACAAGGTCATACTCTATATTGTTATTAGAGTTATTCTCTAGTTGTGAACCCTTTCCTATGAAACTCACATGGTCTCCATGCAAGAGGAAAGTCTGAGTGACCTGAAAAATAAGTAAAAAGTTAAAAACAATTGAGGGAACCTAAGGACAATCGTGAAAAGAACTCAATGGAAGTACTCAGTGGCTGCAAGACACTAATCTTTGGAAGAAGGGAATGGAGTAATATGTTCTGAAAAGAGCCATGGTTGGCTGGCTGGCAGGAAGCTTGAACAGAATGAATCTCTCAACAAAGAATAAGTTTTGTGGGCAAGCACATCAAATTGCAGCATTCCATCTTCTTCTATTTTATTATGAGAAGTCATTGAAGTCTTCTCCATGAGGTTGGCTTTATGTCAAAGGGTCATAGACATTTGAAGTGGCAATGAAGAAAATTTATACTTTTAATCCAGCCTGAAAGATAATATCTGTCAGGTGCAAAGGATTAGGCTCAGATGGTGAGGTTCAAGCTAACTGATTGATTGATCCTGCATAACTACGAGAATTTGCCCAACTGGCCACTGAACACCTGTAAATCTAAGATGACATTCAACAGCCCTCAGAAGAGGTTGGGTTTATTACACTTTAGAAAGCATAGAGATTCCAGTCTGATTCCCCATTTCACACCTCCACCCCCTGGCTCAGTTCTTCCTTTTCGCACAATGTCTTCTGAAATACACTGACTTCAAGTTTGTAATGCTTCTGGCGGGACCATTTGTACATCAGACAGCTGTAAACCCAGATTCAAGGGAATGCTTTTTCAATCAATGGTACATTTTCCAATGACAACATTTCTTTAAAAGCAAACATACCATTTGAAAACAACAGGCTTCCAAAAATAGTAATCTAATCACAGAAAGGGGTATCAGGGATGAAAGGGATGAAAATTGGGTGTGGGGAGGAGAGGAACTGAATAAAACAAAGCAAGCATCTATCGTTGTGGTAAATGAATCACCAACACTGGTCATGATGTGATGTGCAAAATACATGGGCCTCGTTCCATAGCAAATGTGTTTCAATCAAAAGAAATATAATTTAAAGTTGGATAATATTCTAAATTAAGGTTTGACTTATGTTCTCAAATCAGGAAGATGAAGAGATTTGGGTTTTCTGCATCGGTAATCTCTCCAGCTGTTGTGCGCCTCATTTAAAATTTGAAGCAGAAGCTATTTTCGTGGTGGGGAAAATGTGGAAAGAAAAACTTGATTTTCAGAAATAAGGGATGTTTAAGGAAGCGGTGGCAACACAAGAGGGCCTGGAACATCTTCTCCTTTGATGATGCATCTGGCTTAAGATAGCATTGGTTTTACAGAGGTGGAACTCAGAAGAAACCATTCCATCCGTATGTTTACTTATTTTTTCATTTCATTTATTTATATCATATATATTTATTTGCATTGTATATCCCACCTTTATTATTTTTATAAATGACTCAAGATGGTGAACATACCTAGCACTCCTTCCTATCCCACAACAACCACCCTGTGAGGCAAGTTGGGCTGAGAGAGAGTGACTGGCCCAAGGTCACCCAGCTGATTTTTATGCCTAAGGCAGGATTAGAACTCACTACCTCCTGGTGATCGGCCAGCTGGCTTTCATGCCCAAGGTGGGACTAGAACTCAGGGTCTCCTGATGATTGGAGTTACCCAGCCAGCAGAATCTTGTACTCTGGGAACTGCTAGGGAAGAGCAGTTTTAACCCTTTTCCTTCTGACCAAACTTTCCAAGTTCAGCTGCCTCTTTGCCTTCTGGAAAGCAGCACCTCCCTCCTGGGAATCCAGACTACACTCCATCACAGTTCCCACTCTCCTTTTCTTCCTGCGCTGGTTCACCCATGTGACAGATTTTTCTCTATATTAAATGACTGACAGCTGCATATGCAAAATAAGTCCATTGGAAAATGCTGCCTGAGAGGCAATATGTAAGCTCCATCTGTGCTGGTATATCTGAGTTTTTATTTATTCATTTAGCTATTGGATTTCTATCTCAACAACATAATTTAAGATGAACCCCTTGGGGCACACCTCTCAGGAAAATACACAGTATCATAAACCAGCAATAAAAAGATTTAAAGCATTGTGACTTTTTTTTTCTCTAATCGAGATTGTTATCATTACCTTTTAAATCCAAAATTCCAAATCACTTTAAAACAAACTCTACTGCAGGTGCAACACTTCCAGCTTTGATGAAAACCTTCTTCTCTCCTTTAGCAGCTTGTTGAAACAAACTCCTGAAGATCAGCTTCTTCAGTCTTTCAAGAGATTTTCCGCAGTGAGAATTCCCAGAGATGAGAAGCCACCACTGAAAAAATTCTGATTTTTGCACCAATCAATCTGGCCTAAGATCACTAATGGAAATGATCAAAGCAGCCTGTGTCCTTTCAGCTGTAAGATCACAAGATGTGAGCAGTGGGAGGCTGGTTGGATGAAAGTGTCCTCAAATCAATAACTCATCTAAAAAGAATATATCTGTTCCCGCCCACCACTGCTTGACTCTATTCTCACCAAATGAGGACATGGAATTAATTCATAATCAACCTATGTACACAACCTCAATTACTCTACGTGCACCATATGTGCACCACTTGGGTGTTTCTGTTGCATAATTATAATTTTAATGACAATCTAACATCTTCCCCGAATGTTTCTAATCATTTCTCTTCTTTCCTTGAAGGACTCCATCAATCCAATTCAGCTTGCTCTTGAGTCTTAATCATATTTTTTGAGATCCTTCTGAGCTAATCTACTGAAACCTCTAACTCCTGGATCATCTAAGGAAACATCTGATCCAACTGTTTGATCCCATTGGCTTCTGTGCCTCTATTTAAAGTACTTAAAGCGTTCTGTTTTTCTGAATATAATGATTCTAGATTTCATATTAAACTATAAATACATGAGCATTCTGGTAGGAGCTGGGCCTGGGAATGACCAGCACAGCTCCAAAGCCAAGATATAAAAAGTAGATGTGGATTTTAGAGGGTGAAGAGATAAAATTCTAGATCTGATGGAATGTAAGCTTTCAGTGCCCCCATTGTGCTAAACTTTATCTGTCCAGACTGGGACTGAAGAGTTGTGTTGAACAACAGCATGTCTTCTTCAGACCTGAAGGACTACAGTTCTACTGTAGATCTGATGGAATACACGATCTCTCAAGAACAGCTTTTGCATTCTGCTTCCTAAGGGCCCCTACTACTGAGATGTTTGTTTGCATCAATTGGCCATAGTAGTCCACTTGATTTTTTTCCCAATCATATTATGATGCAATGCCTTGTGGAGTGATAGAATGAGTACATAGAAATCTCAAAGAAATGGATTTACATTAAGGTATATATTTAGTCCTTGGATGTTAGATGGAGAATGGGATATACTCCAGAAACTAGGTAGCTCCTGGACAAAGAAATGGATGGGTCGACAATAAAAATTAAATTTGATTCAATTAACAAAATTGTTTTGGAGTTGGTTGGTATTGGACAAGAGACCACCATATGAAATATTAGTCTATATACTCAAAAATCTTCCAGCAGAGAACAGACAAGCTACTTCCATCTTTACTTTCCACCAAGAAAGCAACATGAACATATCCTTGTAGTCCCAAGGAATTGAATTCAGCTCAAGGAGCTTTTTGGTCCCAGGAGTTGGGAGTCCTGAGTCAACTTTGGCTGATCTCAAAAGGTTAAGCACAATTACAGATACTGTTTGTTCTAGGAGAAGAATATGACCCCTTCTCAGTGAAAGCACCTCTCTCAACCAGGGAGGAATTTCCTTGTCATGATGACAACCCTCCAGGCCCTTTTAAGCAATTGATGCTTCGTGCCACATACATACTTCCATTCCAATGGGGTTTGGAGGTTGTGGTAGAAAATGTACATGCGTTGCTGAATCAGCTTTCCCCACCTCCTAAGTCTAAAGGCTGCATTTGCTTGCCTGCAGAGAAAATCCCTCAAGGGGACTGGTAATTCTGACCCCAATTCTCAGCTAGCCTTTGGAGAAAAAAATCAAGACTTCTAAGCCTCAGTAATATGATTCCCAATTCTTTGGAGACACCTTTCCTGGCTGAAATAAAACCTTGTCCGTCGAAAGGATGCAATGCGGCAAGTGAAGAGGAAGAAGGAGAACTCTCCCTTGATTACACTTCTAAAAATAAAAAAATGTGGCCGGTGGCACAAATGTTGTTCTCCAGGAAACATCTTCATTCCAGCCCCCTCATTCACTAACAATATCTTAATTGCATCGGATACGAACGCTGAAGGAAGAAAAAGAGAGGAAAAAATAAGTGGGAGGACACAACTTGTCTAGGAATTGTAGAGCACAATTCTTTGAGGTCCTCAATTCCTTGTGCCAAAGAGGAAGAGACAGAAATATTTCTGGAATCTCTTCGACCCAGAATGTTGGTCTGGATTGGTCCAGGGTCTGACCTGCTCAGGGCCTTCTGATGTACAGAATTTCAGTGACAATCATTGGGCTGCACGGATGGTTTGACTGCAGAATTCAGCTATATTGTATTTGCTATATTAGAAACTGCATATTAGGAAGCCTTCCCACTGAGGAGGAGGAGGAGGATGACAAAGGGTTCAATTTATTAAGTTTTCCATCTGCTTGGAGCAGCTCTGGTTTTCCTGGGAATTGGATTCAAATGAGGCCAAGTGGCATTGCGGGAAAACTGACAGCTTTATCCTGCGCTCCTCTCCTCTCCTCCCCTTCCCTGACGCTTGCTGTTTTCTGCTAATGGATTACTTCCAGTCTTTCCCATGCCAGTAACAGGGATGGCTCCCTCCATCCTTCCACCATTAGCCTTGCCAAAAGGAACAGACTTGCAGAAGTCCATTAATCTAGGACAAAAAGATGTCCAGGGAAAATCAGTGAGCAACAGAGTAGTGAAATGCGGAAAGGACAGAAAAAGAGACTCACTGGATCCGCACAAATGTTTGTCTGTGCCAAGGGCAATGTTGGTGTTTGTGTGTGCACGTGTGGCTTGAATGTCTGTTAACTTTCTTTTCAGCCTCCAAGGGTTGTCTGTGCGACATATGGATGACAGCAGACAGGCAGTGCCAGATTTGGAATATCGGATTCTGGAAAGAAAGTGCAGTGCAGCTCACAAAGATGAATCAATGAGAGTATTTATTTATTACATTTATATGGTTGCCCATCTTTCAACCAACTCTGGGCGGCTCCCCATCAAAAATGAAAAGGCATATAAAATCATTTTAAGAACTGTAAAATTCAACCAGCTAAAATGTAAAACATAAAAACAACAAAGGTGTGTACGGAGATCCCACTATGCCATCAGAACCCAGATTGGATTTTATGGAAATCAGTATTCATAGGCAAGCCTGGTTTTGGGGTTAAATTATATTATCTCTGGGTGCCTCAGATCTGAAGTATATGTTACGCCCAACGTTTTATTCAAAAACCTTGAGAAAATTGGGGGCAAAGAATGGAAATAAAATGGCAACACTCATTAATGGCTTTTGAGCTAGGTGTGTCGTACCATCCCAGCCCATGTCTAAGATCTGTGCCAGGCAGAAGGAGTGTTTATAGTTGTTTTGTGTACCTACTCAACTAATGACCACAGTTGGGATCAGACTGTCCATTGCTAAGCAAGGTGGTTGTTAAATAAGTTGCACCCAATTTTACAACCTTTTTTGCGATGGTCATTAAGTGAATCACACAGTTATGTGAATCTGGCTTCCTCCATTGAGTTTGCTTGTTGGAAGCTGGCTAGGAAAATTGTAAATGGAGATCATGTGACCCAGGGACACAACAACTGTCATAAATACTTGCCGGTTGCCGTGTATTTTTGATCACGTGACTGTGGGGATGCTGCAGTGGTGATAACTGCAAGAACTGGTCATAAGTTACATTTTTCAGCACTGTTGTAACTTTGAACAGCTACTCAAGATATGGTTGTAAATTGAGGACTACCTGTACTATGCAAGTATGTTCTACTACATGTAGAAGCATTGATAGAAGAGAATATTTGTAGCTCAGGGTTGACTGGGTAACGCTGGTGATGTTATCTAGTCTGGTAATGAAATGTCTGCAAGAAAACAACCAAGCTCAGAGAGCACCAAGGACCCCACATGAAGAGGCATTCTTGGCTTCAATAGAGCGCTTGTGCATTCCTCATTTTCTAAAAATGCTAGGGAATTTCTGGAAACTTGGCATTCTGATAAATCGGCCATTGAGAGACACACAGACGTAAACCTGATCCACATATGATTTGAAAGACACAACGAAAAGCCGAGGAGGGAAGCAGACAGACCAGGACATACCCTTCCACAGCCACCAACTTCCCCATAAGCAGGCAACAGTCTCAGATAACCAACAAGAACAGAAACAAGGTCCTAATCACAGAACAATGGAAGAAGGCAGTAAGGAAGAAACTATACCCCACTCAAGACTGACAAAGCAAGCTACTGTCCCTAACAACCAGCCAACCTCATTCTCCTATGGATGGATGATGAGGTCTAGCCTGGCTCAATCATCATTCAGAAAACAACCACAGTTCGGCCCAGAGCCACGTGTATTCTCTACTCCAGGCTTCCTACTGTGTTGTTGCAAATCTGAACGTTCACGGTTTGTTTGGAACAAACCACCACATTCCTAAACATAAATAACTGCAAAATGAGTTTGCAGGCAAGGGCTATTCCACCAAAGAGGTCATCATGGGCTCATCCAAGCCTTTCCTTGGGTCAAAAGCAAAGACGCCTCTCTGGAGGATTCCTGACTTCATGCATGCCCTTCTCCTCCTCCTCACCTCCACCTTGCTGAGAACAACCAGCAGCTCCTGCCCTCCAGGAGACGGTGGGAGAACTAATTGCGTCTGCAAAAGTGCTGACAGGGCCAACCTCTGCTGGCTCCAGGTGTAATTGCTGTTGACCCCGCAGTCCGCAAGCCTGGAAGTCTTCATATCTGGACATGGCCGGATGTGTTCCTCTCTCCTCCTTCCTTCCTTCCTTGCCTGCCTCCTAACAAGTGTTTGCATCAGCTTCTGCAGAGCCTCGTAAAGACCCTGGAAAGTTGGTTCTAAACCTGGGCCCAAGGAGGAATGGAGAAACGGAGACGTCGAGCAGTGAAATGCTGGCAGCATGAAGGGAAGGCGCAGGACGGGAAGCCGTTTCAGAGAGAGAGGCGCGGTAAAGCTGGAAGGACAACTTTCCAGCGTTCAGGAAGGGAGGAGGTGAAGATCCCTGCTGGAAGACAAACGGGGGGAAAAAGGAGGCTTCTGCGGTCCCACGTTAGGCTCCTGCAGGAGAGGAGTTCAATCCAGCGGTTTTAATCCTGAGTTTGAATGCGCAACGGTCCAGCAAATGGCACAGCTTTGGCCATGTATCGGTTCTAGGCTCTGGGCCACGGAGATTCACTTCTCTCTTTCTGGAATCTGACCCTCCGTTAAAACAAAGTCTGCATGCTTTCTGAATATTTTTTTTAAAAAATTCTGCTTTCCTGTCACTCTTTTAGCTCGTGGTTTCGCCCATGTTTGGAGTTTCTTTAAACGTGTTCCCTTCCCTTCCAAATTTTGCAAGCTTTCCTGAGGATCTGGGGATGGGTGGGATCAATAGATGCATGAAATCTGCCGTTACGCTGAAAAGCAAATTGAAAAATGGAGTAATGGCTGTTTGGTAAATGTGCGTGGGAGGTGGTGTGAAGGAGATGTGGAACAAAACACATCGAGCGCCTACCTAACGTGACTCTTTTACCAGCCTTTCTTGATATTATCATTTGAATTCATGTGATCCATCCTATTGGATGGAACTGTGCAAGCTTCAAAATTCAAGAGAAATCTTTTGGACTTTATACGAGCACGATATCTTTCTGCAGTT
>JANHZU010009682.1:0-25360 GCA_032468055.1 Acrochordus granulatus | reverse complement strand
TTGGCACATGCCAAAGAAATCAATTAAGGAATCCTTCCAGTCTACAAAACGTGATGCCCGATCGACTTCATAAATTAGGCTAGAAAACCCAAGGAAGGCAGCTTGAGGAAATTTATGAATCCGTTCCCAAAGTTTATTTTTAAATCTGCGGTCATTCCAGATATAAAGAAATCATAAATCCCTGCGAGTGTAATGAACTCGGAATGAACCCAAGAACTCGTCTTAATAAATATGCCTGATTCAGAACACAATCTGCTAATCTGATCAAACCAGGGGCCTTTTAATTAACCACTCATTATTAAATCCTCCAATTTGGATGCTTAGGGTCTAATTTGGTAGAGAATCCACTATGGGAACAGTGTGAGTTGAGCTCTAGTTGTCAGTTCCAAAAACTACAGCTGGCAGAAGGCATTCCCATTCCTTTACAAGGGAGAATATTTCCACTAGTGAATGGCATAAATCCATCCATCCATCCACCCATTCCCAGATTTGTTCCTCTTTGTTGCTTCAGTCAGTGTGATGAAAGAGATCTGGGTTTCAAAATGTATTTGAAAGGAGAAAAGTATTTCAGAAAACGGCACTTAACTGGCCAAGGACTAGATGTGACTATCTTACCTTTTACTCTACAACATTCCTCCTCACTATTTGCAACCTCTTGGCTTTCTACCATCCCTTGAAATCCCAAGGACTCAAGAAGCAACTCCCCCATGCCTGTATGGAGGTTTCTCACTTCTGCTACTAGAGTCACCAATGAAAGTGAATTCTAGGTTTGAGAAATTCAGAATCTGGTGGCTCAGGTAAAACTAGGGTTAGTGATATCAGGTTCAGTGTGTTGTGAGAATTCTGCTATTGCCTTAGACCACAGTATGAACCACATCGTGTCAACCCCTTGTAGGGTTGATTTATATCACTGTTTTTCAAACTTGGCAACTTTAAGATGAGTGGACTTCATCTCCCAGAGCATGCTGGCTGGAAAATTCTGGGAGGTGAAGTCTACTCATCTTAAAGTTGCCAAGTTTGAAAAATAATAATTACTATGGACATGGCATCTACCTGAACACCGTGTGTTGCTAATTAGGGTTGAGGATCAAATGATATTTCTGGAGGGAAGAAATGGGAGTAAAGGTGCAGAGTGTGAGGCCATTTTTATGCTTTTTAAGTGTGTTCCTCCCTTGTTTGACTACAAGAATCTTCTTCCAGTTTCCATGAATGCCACATTTCAAATGGGAGGAAACCATTCTTCAGTAGTGAGATAAGTAACTCCAACTGTTGCAAAAAAGATGTCCATGCACTGCAATTTATCCTCTCTATATTACAGTCACTTTTTTTTTCTTTCCAGACCTTTGGAATGTTGGAAAGAAATTAGGTCAAGAAAATCAGGATTTTGTCCATTGGTCTGAACATGTGTCCATCAGCAGGATAATGTTCTGGGATCAAATTTCATTTGGGGAAAGAAACTGGTCAAGTTTGAAAAAGAACTGGAGGAAATTAGGGGCTTTGGATTTAAAAAACAACAACCCTCCTATATCCATTGGGTGGGCAGTGGCTCAGAAAGCTGGCAACTGCTTCAGTCTAAGCAACCTCCTCCTGGACACAAGACCCAGAGTGCTGTACACACAAGTCACAAACACCCAAAAATTATTTATTTACTAAATGTATTACATTTATATACTGTCTGTCTAGCTGTTTGCAGTGATTCTAGGTAACAACAACTGATGCAGTAACAATATATTGTTACTGATGATAAAGGGATTAGAGAAAATTGCAAAAGCTGTCCTCTTAAAAGATTTGATCAACCTTGCTTCTTCAAAAGGGTTTTTCTTCTGCAAACACTGTACAAGATACCTGCTTGTGTATATTCTCATTAATCCAGGTCATGTTTTGTAGCAAAATTGCAAAAAAAAATGCAAAACTTTTTCAAAAAAGGCAACTGGACTTTTATTAGTAGCTGTAATCAGAAAACATTTCATCTACTATCCAGGAGACTTTCTCAGTCCATTGGAAATGGAAGAGGTGGCAAGAATGTATACGTTTCTCACATGACAGGATACAGGACACAAACCAGAGAAAGTTCTCACAGAACAAGCTAACAGAGTGGCCAGGCTGAGCAGTAAAGATTTAGGGACCAGGTTTGCCCTTAAGGATCAGCACAAGATACTGTTTTGAAGAAGAGAATGATCAGACCTATTTTGTGCTCCTATCTTGCATAAACCTCTCAAAGAAACTAGAAAAATATGAGTGAGGCCAGTCTGTAATATGCTTATTTATAAGCAGAGTTATTTTTTTAAAATCTCCCCTTCCTTTTAGACTCCACTGTCTATCATTTCCTGAAACATGGCTTGCTGTGATTATGTGCCAGTGCAGGCTACATGACTGTTTTGACACACATAGAGGCTGCCAGCTATTTAGCAATAGCTGGTTGCCAAGTTTCAAAGTTTATTGTTCCCATTTTTGCTAAAGAAGCTTTCAAAAGGGCTCCTTATCGGCTATGCTCAAGAAAATAAGAGGAGTGGGAAAATAAGAGGAGTGGGAATTTACAAATGTAAATTCTTACATTTGTGCAAGGAGAAGTCACTTGATGGTTTGATTTGTCTTCCATTCTGATGTCTTTTCTTTGCTTTTAGCACCTGTCCTTCCGTTCTATACTCCTGCACACCATCAATCATTCCACCACTCTGCCAATAACATCCATCATATGACAGCCCACTTTGTGGGGGGGAAATGATTATCATTTCCCTGTTCATTTAAAATACATTAAAAAATAAAAAAGAAGCAAAAAGAAAGGACTTGATGTTGGTAACTAATGAGTGATGCTTTATTTTCTCATAACCATCACCAGCTCTTGAGTCATAATTAAGAAAAGACACTGCTCTGATATGTTGCTATCTAAATATCATTTTAATCCATTTAGAAGTGGTGGATTCTGTTTCTGTCAAGAGATGGATTCCTAGTGTTAAATTCCAAGGATGGGCAGGACTGAAAAGAGAGTGGGGTGGTCCAAGACCAAAAATAATTATGTCCCCTCCCTCTCTCCCTCCCTCCCTCCCTTCTTCCTTCCTTCCTTCCTTCCTTCCTTCCTTCCTTCCTTCCACAAGCATGTCATAAATATTTTCTTCTTAGCAACCCAGGCATGCAGCAGGAGTAGGCATGCTTTCATTCAACTTTTATGGTGCACTAGTCAAATCCCTGCTCAGCAGAAAAGCCCCTTTTGAAGGCCTGGAAGATCACTGGTCTTTGTAGACATAAAAGATGAAATCAACAGTTTGCCATGATGCTATATTCCAAGAACGTACACTCCATTTCTACCACCCTAGAAAGTAGAAGCAGCTTCAGAAAAGCTCAAGGATATGAGGGACTCACCTTTCTGCTAGGCTCTCAAGAGGACAGACTCTCCTGTTCTTTGGACTAGAAAGTAGAGAAGAAATTATTTCCATCTACAGTCCTGTGCAAAAGTCTAGAGTCACCATATATAATTATGTCTCAGTCTCATTATTAGAATACAACCAGAAAATAAGGAAATTTGTATGCAGTCTTCAAAAACAGGAAAAAGCAGAAAAAACAGCTTTCATAGGCTAAAGTGGCAAGTGTTTGGTACTATTTAATACTGACTCTGGCCTGACAAAGCCATTTTGCTCTGCAAATTGCACTTGTTTCAATTTTGTGTACATATTTCCTTTATTTCCTGTTTGAATCTTAATACAGAGACCAAAAAATAATTATGGAGGGTCATTAAAACTTTGCTAAAACTAAGTGGGGGTTGGCCTAAGACTTACTATACAGTACTGTATATCTGGGGTAAGTCAGCTATTGGCCTGCAGAAGTTTTGGCCTATAATTGCACAGTCTCCAATCATTAGCAAGGTCTGCTGGGGCTCTTTGGTACCCCTGTCCAACACATCTGAATGGTCACTGTTCCCTCTCTCTTCTTCAACCCAATACTTAGTTGTCCCTGCCAATGACTAATTGCCAGGCAAATAATCCATGCAGCCTCTGCCAAGGCTTTCTTGTCTGTTACACAGGTAAGTTTCTTTTGTGCAGTAATGCCTGTCTTGTCCCTCCATTTTTCATGTTTGACTGCTGCTTCCTGGAACAATACAGGAAAGAAAAAAACTGGGAGATTTATCCCAGTCAGCCTGCAAAGGAACCTGACAGGCTTTGTAGTGTTACATGCCTGATACAGAAAGAAAACCCATTGTGTGGTGGAGTGCAAGGGAGGATTCTTTGTGGGAGCCTCTCAGGTTGCTTTTGCTTTTAATTAATAGAATGTCCATCAATGCCTCCCACAGAATGGGGAGATGGGAAAGTATTTTTCTAGCTCGAGGAAGCACCAGGCTACCAAATAAGCCTTAGGACAAGAAAGTCAAAAGGATTACATCACTGAAGCATCTTCTCTACAAGAAAAGTTAAATCCCAATTTACTTTTAAAAGGTAAAGTCTCTCCAGGTCAAGCTCAACACCTGCAGATGTCTTGTGATTTTCTTTGCAACACTACAGTTTTTTTTTTTGCCATTATCATCTTCTAGAACTTTTTCTCCATTTGTTCCTCTAGGTGACTGCTCTACCAGGTAAACCAGACCAGGCATCAACTCCACAGTAGAGTGGAGTTTCATAAGAGAGTGGGTATCATAAGTCTGATTGTGTTGCATCTTGTCCCTTTCTTATAATTAGGGAGGTGCCTCTTGTATCCCTTCTGCATATTTTCTTAGTGGTTTGGACTTAGGGTATGTTTTGTGGTTTGGACTTAGGGTATGTTTTCCCCTCATCCTTTTGGTAAGGGATCTCATCTATCTCCATCAAGGTGAGAGAGAAAAGAAGAAGGAAGAGGAGGAGGGGAAAGAAGAAGAGGAAGAGGAGGAGAGGAGGAAGAAGAAGAAACAGGTTCCATTGGTAAAGAAGCAATTAGATGTACAAGAGCTCTAGCTGGACCATGGATGAATAAACCATATGTCTGAGGTTCAAGATCCTACAAAACATCTGAAAGTATGGTTGGAGTCAGCCTATTTTTACACTTTGAATATACTGACATAATTCACATGTACCATTATACAATTGATTTGCATGATGCCACCTATTCTGGTCTCTTGTACTGTGTGAACCATGTCAAGAGAATACTGGTTTAATGCACTATACGAAGCCAACTATTGATTCAATCAAGGACCCATGAATGGCTGAGAACAAGGGCTTTACAGGAAGATAGTATACTTACCTGGGATTGTACTTTGAGACTTGCTAAACCAGCCTTCCCCATTCAACCGCCTTTCAGGACTACAATTCAGAACCCCCAGTCTTAAAAGATTCAGCTTGGAGGACATGGGAGTGGCAAAGGGTTAGGGTCCCTGTCTATTAGCTTCCTTGGTGACAATTCAGAAGTGGATCCATTGCTTTCTCCTTGCCATTTTTTTAAAAAAACACATTCTACCTCCCACAATAGCTTGATGTTTTCTGCACATCTCACTCTCTCTCTTATCTTCTCCCACCTGGCATCAAATGTCTCCATTGGCTTTTTGCTTCGTATTTACAATGTCAAGGGATTATAAAGGCAGCGTTCTCAGACTGACAGCCGATTGGCCTGATAAAGTCTCTCTCCTTCCAATTCCCCACCATCCCACGAGGCAGGCCAGGCCAAGCTGACACCATATCACCATAGCAATTCGTTCTCTGTCCTGGAAGATAAACCCATCACTCAACAGACTCTCAGAGAGGTGTAGAGCAGAAATGTTCCCTGTTCTTTGGCCCACTAATAATATCCCTGGTGCTCCACTTCCCAAGAGCTGCTAATCTTTCTCTCTCTGCAGCATTGTTTGTCTTGTTCAAACATCATGGAAAAACCCCCTTGTGCTGCCATCCTTCAAAGTACAAGAAGCTGGGAGATTTGGTGAGCATCTCTCTGGAGATGATATGGTGAATATCCATTTTAGTCTGAAAACAGAATGAGATTAAATTCTGAACCCCAGGACTGGCATCCTTTGGAGCTTTGGAAAGAATGATATCTCTTAAAAAGACTCCTAATTTCTAGTCAGGGGGTGAAAATATCCCTCTTAATACTTGAAATCACATTGTGGAAAGAAACCAAGCAAGCCCCTTTGCTATCATTCTGAGGTCATCATTTTCAAATATATTGGCTTGGCTTCAGCAGAATTTGTCACCAAGAAAACATGAAACTTTGTGCCATACAAGCCTCAAACAGAAAGTGGCTTGGTCATGATAAAGACAGTTCACTTTCCTGTGAGATGGGAAGCTATACAAATATGACTGAGAGAGGAAGGAAGGGAGGGAGGGTTCCCTTTCATTCATGGGCTAAAAAAGTATTGGAAACCCAAGTTTGGATCTACAGAATTTCCATATATAACAGATAGATGGGCAGAAGGGACTGGAAAATATAAGTAATATTCCAGATTTCAAGACAGGGAAAGTTCTTGAAAGTTGAGCAATGGATATTTTTAAAACCAATGAAAACTTTTGAAAAACTGAATGTTCACACCACTCTCTTGTGCCATTTTAGCTCACCCTAATAAAGATCCTGGCTTGTCCTGGATTTTGGATAACTCAGCCAGCTTGTTTGCAACTGTATTTCATCCTTGGTTTTAGTAGAGACATCTTGCAGGTTGTGGATTTGAGTAATCAAGGTCATAGACTTTATTTCAACTCATGCTTCAATCACCTCCACTCAGACTGAATGATGTGAAAACTCTCCATTATACCTGCTTTGGAAAGCACAGCATACAGGAACGCATTTTGCATTGCTTCTGGCAAAACCCAAGCTATCAATTACCCTTGGCTCCTTGGAGACATAATCCCATTTTCAGGAGATTTAATGACTCCATTTTGACTTGGGGGAAATTCCTATTCCGCTGAATTTGGACTGCTTTGCAAAGCAAAACAGTCTGTAATTGGTGTTCACAAATAATTACATGTTTCTGGGAAGTCGAGTTGGGAGAATGGAAAAAGGAAAATCTGTCATATGCAGAAAGGTGAATTGGTAACAAAGGGCTGATCTGATCAACAGTTCTGGAAATAAGGGCAATAATTATCCTGTTCCTACACTAGGCCTGATTCCAGAGAGAGCTGTTCTATTTAGAATTAGTGAAAAAAACGTGGGTTTCAGGGCTGCAGATACACAAGTAGTTTCGTCTTGGAGCCGAACTCAATTTCTTTCAAATATTCTGTTGGTTTTTTTTACCAGTTTGCACAGTATTCTTCAGCTGACAGGTGAGAAGAATGAATGCTCTCTTCTTTAAGCATCTCTCTATTCAACATCTCACTGCCTGGACCTTGATCAATCTTAGTCTTCTTTTCTTAGAAGGAAAAAACAACAACTTTATTTTGGTCATTGACCAATAAAAATACATTCAATAAAATGATCAACTATCCCCTAACAACAAGCATATTAGCAACCATTTGTGGGTGAAGCTTACATATCATGAGCAAAATCTTGCTATTTTTAGAGAGATAAATTTATCTTTCAGATAGTGCAAATAGAAGGGATGGTCTTCGGTTGACAGGTGAGAAGAAGGGGTGATCTCTTCTGTAACCATTTCACGACTCAACATTTCACTGCTTGGGCCTTGATGCATCTTATTCTCCTTTTCTCTACCCTGGGCTGCTTCTTTCTTCTTGGTCACACCAACCTTTCTGTCCCAGTCTTCTAGCTCAAAGAGAGGGTTTGCGTTGTGCATGTGTCTTCTAATGCTCAGCAAATTATATTTGTGTGCCCTACCCAGCAGTGCAAACTTTGGACCAAAAAAAAAATGGATTCTTAATAAATTAAACTAAGTTCATTTATCGAATTTTACACAGCTTGTATAATGATTTTTATTCTTTTTAATCAT
Source organism: Acrochordus granulatus (assembly GCA_032468055.1). Classification (NCBI taxonomy): domain Eukaryota; kingdom Metazoa; phylum Chordata; class Lepidosauria; order Squamata; family Acrochordidae; genus Acrochordus; species Acrochordus granulatus. The sequence continues at coordinate 17,532 of JANHZU010009682.1, read as the reverse complement.
TCAGCTGTGACTTGATTGTTTTTGAAATTTCAGGAGGCATCGCTCCCTTATAGTAAAGAATGCTTTTACGCCAAAAACATTTGGGTTATCCATGGTGCTTTTTATATAAACTGAGCTCCTCAGTTAAAGGTGCTAAATTCTGTGATATATTCCTCTCTATTCTTGCTGAATAAATACAACTGGCTAGCCCATAGTGTCATACTACTGGTTTATACATTTCTCATTATTTCCTCCAACTGGCAGCATTTTATAATATCTATTTATTTCTTACAAGATCTTTGGTGGTTCCAGACACTGAACCTCAGACTTTCTGCCAATAGAATATTCATCTGATTATTGAGTTTGGGCCTTTTCTGATAATCATGAGCGTATTCCATCGATGGTAGGATGACCAGTTACACAGGACCTGGGAGGTTCAGCACCACCAGAAATTAAGAGTCAAAGACCAGATAAAATTGTGGAATCCTTGGTGCTCTCTGAGTCTGGTTGTTGGCTTGCAGACATCTCATTTCCCAACTAGGTAACATCATCAGTACAAGGAGTGTGGGGTTTGCTCCTTATTTATATACAGTAGCTTGGGGTTTGCTCCTTATTTATACACAGTTTTGGTGGAGGTGTGGTTTTCTCCTTGCTGTTTCTTGTTTAGGTATTGTAAATTAGTCCAGATATGACTGATATCAAAACAGTGTGCATGTGCCTTCAATACTCAAGGCTGAGAAACAGGCAACAAAATATATGGGTGGAAGAAAGAGATTCAGGGTTTAATCCCGAGAGCTGACATACACCTATTGCTTTGTCTTAGATTCTGCAGGAGCTGATCTTTGTCATCTTTCACATCTGTAGTAAAGGCAGCTTACCTTATCTGTGAATCTTGCCTGTGAATCTTCTGCAATTAAATTCATAAGTATGTGCTTTCTTCCTAGACAGCTGCTATGAGCAAGGTAAAGTTTGGACACTTTATGCCACAAGCTGCACCTGGATGAAAGAAATCTTGCAGGAGTATAACCTATTCACAAGCCCATCTTCCTGAGCAAGCAGACACACTAGAAGCTTAGCATAGGTTTTAATCTCTCAAGATAGCCTAACCTTGCTTGATTTTCCCAGTTTAATTCCTTTGCTTCCTTAGACTCAATAAAAAGGTACAGTCACTCAGTTGTAAATGTCCTTATTTGATGGCAGAAGTTCTCAGATACCAAGAGAACTTGTTACCACTCTACAGAGAACTCAGATGCCAACTTACTTGCTACCACTCCTGTAGTAAGTCAGAGGGAAAACCAGAGAGGACATTTAATCAATGACGAGAATATTGAATCCAAGATCTGGTTTGGTTGCTGATGTTTGAAGAACTTCTGATACTCAGTCATGTGGCAGAAGAACACAACTGCTCATACTTGCTTGCATTGTTTCACCTTTTCATGTAATATATGATTTAGAGGAGGCTTCTGGATTGATGGAACCTAAAGTGGAAACAGCTAATACTACATGTTGCCTGTTAAGTTATCATCCTGGCCCATTCAGGGTTTGCATAACCTGATAGAACACCATGAGCACATTAAGTTGGCTTGCAAGGATGCCCAGTTTGAACCTCCTTCCAGAACACAAAGGTCACTTTTGCTGCAATAAGAGCAGTTATTAGGGTGTGTACATGTTTATGCCAGTGTGTGCTTGCCTTCATAATTCATTTCCATTTAAAGTCATCATATATGCCCAGGGGCCTTCCTCAGAACATGCTGAAGCATCATGGCAGAATTCCCTGGAGGCTGTAGAAATGATTAAACAAAACAGCATCTTTGCTCACATAATAGTAGGTAGAAAAAGAGGAGGAGGAGGAAGCTAGATCTGTTGTGTATATTAGGCACATCTTTTGTCTTTAGGACTCAGCACAAGGTTCATCAAGTGACTGCTGTGTCCAAAAAATGCCAAGCACCTTAAAATACATTCTGAGAAGAAAGAGATTAGGAGTGTTAATTGAGAAAGCAGACCTGGCCAGAATTTCCAAAGGGGAGGCCCTTCTTCCATTGTGAGGCACATTTTGGGGAGAGGGTAAAAAAGGTAAAAGGTAAAGATTTCCCCCGCCAGTTGTAGCTGACTCTAGGGGGTGATGCTCATCTCTTGATTCACATCCGAAGAGCCGAAAAGTTATTTCCGTGGTCATGTGGCTGGCACGACTGTACGCCAAGGTGCACGGAGTGCTGTTACCTTTCCCACCAGTTGAGGCGTGACCCATTTATCTACTTGCATGTTACCTGCTTTTGAACTGCTAGGTTGGCAGGAGCTGGGGAAGTAACAGAGCTCACTGGTGCCTGGGTCTTGAACTCTGAGCTGCCAACCTTCCTGCTGACAAGCCCAGCATCTTAACCACTTGGCCATTGTGGCCCAAATAGGGGAGAGGGAGAGAACCTAAACTGTGGTGCAACAGATACTGCTAGGGGCATTATTGGATTCAACATTCAGGCCAGAGGAACAGAGGCAGTTGTCTTAGACCAATGTTTCTCAAACTCAGCCACTTAAAGATGTGTGGATTTCAACTCCCAGAATTCCCCAGCCAGCTTACTGTCATGTCACTGTACTTGCTACACTCCCAAGACAAACAGACCATTGTTTCTTAGTAAGAGACCTTGCTGGCCGTCTTCTGGGTTGCTTCTTCTTAATATCGCCTTTTCAAATTAATAACTCAAATGGGAATACATGGCTTAACATGCATAATAAAACACGCCCCACAGAGAGCCAAAGAGAATTCAAAGGAGAGGTTGCTGCACAGAAGCTTACAAGCCTTTCTTATATTTCATTATTTGCTTTATCCCAGCTGGATAAACAGAAGCATTTTTGGGAGGAGGGAGGGTGTGTGGTTGGAGGACACTTTCTTGAACATTTCAGCATCTCTGTTCTCAACTCAACATGTTCTAAACTCTGTTCTAAACTCCATTCTTCCACCCTCCTTGGAAGTAGGTTCAGAGGGAATAAAACATGGCATTAAAAAATGATGGATCTAAAACAACAGCTAATATTGAGAACTCAGCTATTTGTTTGACAGACTTGAGGGGTTCTCCTCTTTTCTTGCACTTTGCAAAGCTTGTTCCAGGAAAGAAAAATTAAACTGAGTTAGGAATAACAACAATGATGCCAAAACTCAGCTAGGAATAATTATAATGATACCAACTAGGCTTGACAGGTATCTCTGAGCAAAACTGGCCACCAAGCCAAAGAGGGTGTGATGTTTTCTTACCTCTAATATCTATCTGAAGGACCTTTTCAGATTGTCTGTTCTTGGATTCTTGGAAAATACTAGCAATTTGGGGAAGGCTGCTGGCCCTCAAACCATGTCTCAGATACCCCACTTATTATAGCCACCCCATATCCCCATTCTATTATCTAAGGTCCAACTCTGCTGTCAGAACAGGAAGTTTTCTGTAACACTTTCAACTTCCTATGAGTTCCTTCTTAAATTTCAACAGTAATTGCTGGAAAAATTAAAAGAATTTATGAAACAGTTATAGAAGTGGGCATAAAAGATAAGTGGCCTAGAATTATTGGCAAAACAGCATTTAGGAAGAGGAGCCATGTTGAAAGCAGTAAGGAGAAAGAGATGCCAGTGGAAGTTGACAAAGAAAGCTTGGAACTGTCCAGAGATGATCTGAATCTCCTTGAGGATGATGGCAACTGCATGTATTTTTGCCAAGGCAAAAAACAAAAAACACCTGGGAGTGGAGAACATAATTCCTTATTGCAGCTCCTGAACTGTTGGAATTCAATGGAAATACAAAATGTGATGTGGGTGTGGGGAGGCTGATTTATGTAATGCATGAACCTCGCAGTCATAGCCTGGAAATCATTGCTTATGCTTAGAATTATACATGAATCAAACCATATTTTTATTAACCACCAAGAGTAGTCTTCTTCTTCGCCTCTTGCTTCTCCTCCTCTGTTATCTATCTTTGTAACTCCACCTAGGTAAGTGGCCATGGCTACTTCTTGGGACCACAAGTTATATCATTTGGGATAGCTTGGGATTTTTTTTTTCTTTTCATAGGAAATGATTCCATTGGAGATATGACTTATTGAGGTATGAGTAGACAAAGAAAACAAGCAGTCTGGAAGTCTGGAAATTTAAAAGCAAGTTCAGTGGTCTTGAATGTAGGAAATTAACTAGAAACCTGGGATGATCATTCTGAAATCTAATCCGGCAGGATGGTGCAGTTAAAAGAGAGGAGGTCTGCATGAATCATGCAACTCTGATTTGGATTGTTGATTCAGTTTTGAAAATTAATCTAAATTGATGGTTGTATTACTTAATCAAATGTGGTTGCCCAGGAGCATTCAAAATTATCTGGACTGATTTAGAGACACCCAATTCAGTGTTTCTAATCAACCTTCCAATTCAGTTGAATCATCTTCTAGTTGAATCTATGAATGAAGTATTCATGCAGCCTTACGAGGAAACCAAGGCAAACGCAGGTGTGGGTTGCTTGGCTTAAGGGGATTGCAGCACTTCTCTGCCTGCAATTGTCTCAGCAACCCACAGATGAGCGTCTCCAAACTAGGAATTTTGCTTTGCGTCCAACCTCAGGGAAGCAGAAGCAACGGAGCTCCCAATTCTTGAGAGACCTTGGGGTTCCTGACTAGCCTTGATCTGATTTCAAACAGTAAATAGTGTGAGCTGATTGATCCTCTGATCAAGGCTGCATGGATCGCAGCACTCCCCCACTATTGAGAAAGGAAGCGGTGAGCTTGAGATTAACTCACATGCTTAGAACTTCACCTGATGAATAATTGAATCAATGAGCTACAACAGAGCTCAAAATGCAACCAGAGAGCAGTAGAGAAAAAGGAGGGAGGTGAGGAGAGAGGGAAAGAAGGAAAACAAGGGAGTTTTTAAAGCAAAAAGAGAAATATGCCAAACCTTTCATGTTGGACAAGGCAGGGCTGCCATTTCTGATCTCAGAAACATGAGTCTGTCTCCTCGCTGGATGCTGTGTCCCTTGGAAGCTCCTGTTTAGTCATATTCCCTTTTAACTTGCAGCCCAGAATTGTTAATGGACAGGGCACCTGCCGGTGAGAGCTGTCAGGAAGGTTCTCTTCTGAATCATAATAACATCTGCCAGGTTTTTTCTCTCTTTTTCTCTCTCTTAAATGTTGTGCAAGGGAAGGGAATGAAAGAGAGAAACAGGGAAAGGAGGATGGGACATAACTCTTCCTCCCCCATGTTTCAGCCACCAAAGAGATCTGAAGGGAACACAAGTTTCCTCTGTCCTTGGGGCCTTTCGAAATAAATCGAGCTCCATTTCAAGTGCCAGGTTCCAAGGCCATTTTGAAGTGTTGTGGAAGGAAACAAGCATGAGAAGAAATGTCTGGCTTTTCCCGATGTTCAAACAGCAAGAGTGGGAGGTGGGGAGGATATCTATTTGAAGTCCTGGCTGATGAGGTTCTTTCATTTGCATGAACGTTTGAGGAGATCACAGAGAGGGACAGATTAAACATCAAGGATAGGGATGAAAAAGTGGCAAGTCAAGAAGAAAGAGCAGGTAGGAACCCCTGATAAAGAACCCCTAAAACCCCCTCTCAGATAAAAGCAAGAAGTTGAGGGCAGGGTGGCCAGAAGGATTATTAAAATAATAAGAGCCAGGAAAAAACTCATAGTTGAGCTAACCTTCCTTTCTGTCTTGTCTTCCTCTTCCCTACCTCCTTAGAGAAGATTGAAAGGAAGCTTACAGTAATGAAACAAAACACAAAATAGGAAACACCAATCAAACCAAGTTAAATCAATGAGCCAGAAGGGGTGAAGTTCTCAAGCAAATGCTTGAGACATAAAAGGACCAGGAAAATGTTGATTGCATGACTTCCTCAAAGAAGTTCCGTCCCCAAATGTCTCCTTGGGTCATTGAAGTCAATCCAATAGCAAACACTGCCAGATACTGATTGGTTTCACAGCTGAGCATCTATTGGGCATGCATGAATGTCCTGGATTCAAGACACCAGAAAGACTTTGAAAGTAGGCTTCCAGCCATGCTGGATATGGTTGATGATACAGTGCTAGATAGACCCCTGGGTCTCTTTATTCCAGGGTTTAATTTTGTTCTGCTTTAGGCCTTTGGAATTCCTATCCCTTCCATCGCATTATTCAATTTAGATGTCTCTCATTTGGATTTGATGTGAAATTAGGGGAAGAAAAGTCACAATTGAGAGATGGCATCTTGAGAAGAACAGAAATATACCTAGCAGACACGTTCCACATAAACACACATAACAAAGAACGGAGGTCACATGGTTGTGGCCACCTTCTTGACTTTTTTGACCTCCTCTTCCTTATAGACACACATGGATTTGTGTGGAGCTTTCACTTCACTTTGGTAAGAAGTTCTTTGGAACATGTAGGAATGGGAAAAAAAAGAGTGCATTTCTTGGCGACTCATTAAAGCTGAGTCTGGGGAAAGACACAGCTGCTTTAATGAGCTGCAGAGAGTTGCTCGCTTGTGCTTCTGTGTGTTTCAGTTCACCTCTTCCAAGGTGAATCTGAAGTATTTGCACAGACTGACTATTCAATATCCTACCTTGGTATAAGGAGTTTCTCTTATACCAGTTACTTTCCTTCCTGCTTGCCTATCTCCCTCCCTCCCTCCTTCCTTCCTTCCCTCCTTCCTTCCTTCCTTCCCTCCCTCCTTCCTTCCTTCCTTCCTTCCTTCCTTCCTCCCGCTCTCCCTCCCTCCCTCATTCATAATCCTCCCTTGGGAAGGTCAGTCAGCCAAACAGACATGTACACCTCTCTTCAGATAAATTGATCATTGGGTAAGTCTTTCGCAGTGAATCCAGTGCAACTGACTGTTGTTTTGTGCTTCTTTCTTTAAAATCTCATGCAAATGCTTGAGGTTTTGCTTTTGTGCAGCAAAGATGATTATTTCACTCAGGAGGGAGCTGTGCATTTTCCTCCCAGCTGGCTTAAAGAGGTGTTGCAGTAAGCCAAAGACGCTGCTCTCTTTTCATGTTTACCGTGCAAACAAAGGCACCACCTCCGAACAAGGCAACGGCCTCAACAGCAGAATGATTAGCAACTTATTTCAACCAGGAGACCTGAGCAGTTAAGATTCCCTCTCTCGCTCCTTCCATCTTTGTTGTCGCATCCTTTTCTCCATCTTTCTTTGTCTAGGTCTTCTCATGTTACAATTGTCTTGCTGGCGAATGTCTTTCCACCCCATTAGATTTTCCAGTGAAATATATGAGAATTACCTTCAGTGGTAGCAGGCAGCTATAAGAACATAAAACACGCAGAAAATGAATTAACTTTCCCATCCAGCCAGCGACGGCTGTTATGTTTTGTGTTATAACCCATTAAGACCGAGATGGGGAGAGGCATCAGATTAAAACAAACAACAATATCTACCACAAAAACAAGACCCAGAAAAACTTCAGGATATCTTCTGGGCAACATTGTCCCTTAAGGATGATAAGCTGTGGGTTAGCAAAGTGAAAACACGGAGGAGGAGAAAAAGCACTGAGGTTGGGTAATTCTGTACTAAACGGGAACACTGCAAAAGCCATTAGGAAATGAAAATGAAGTGGAAAAAAACGGAGGTGAATATATTACTGGGAAATATCTGTGGTTTTTTTTTTTCAAGATTCAGAGCATTTTTCTTCTCCTTTTAGTCTGGTTTTGTAACCCACATTGATAGTTTCACACGACTCGTTAGATTAGGTTTAGCATAAACAGGGTATTAAACATAAACATAATCATTGTATGGTTGATTTATCTGGGCATAGCAAATCGAGCGATCACACAATAATTGGGTCTTGTTAGCCTGCAGTTAGAATTTAGCACCGTGTGTGAATCGCATCCCCATTCTTTTATTCCAGCAGTGGATAATATTTTTCAGGCTGAGGGTTGTACTCAGTTTTAGAATGAGGTTCCAGGTCTCGCTAAATTTCAAAGCACAGGCCAGATTAGGGGAGAGCGAGAGACTGACACAGAGAAACAAGCCGATATCAAGCAACAACAAGAATTTCATTGAATTGTAAATGCAATTAAAGTAAAAAAAATGCAACTGATACGACTAGTTTCCATGCATTTATTTATATTTATATATTATATCAATTTATGTGTCCACGCTTGCAGCTCTGGATGGATAACATAGGATTAAAATCCACAAAAATTCTCCAGCAGCAGAAATTAGTACAATACAAATGGTGCTCGAGGTCCACAGTCCAACAAAACCAACAAGCACAGAACACAGGCTCATCTAACCGTCTGGCCGCATGCCTGGGGATGTCCAGGTGTTCATGGCTTGTGAAGAGCTAGCAACATGTGGTCCCGGACCACGCATTTCTCAAGGGGAGGGTGAGGTGCTGTTCCAGAGGGCAGACATTGCAGCAGAAAAGGCTTGTTTCCTGGCACCTTTGTAAGTAAGAGGAAAGGAAGCTGAAACAGTACAATCATGAGGGTAGGTGCTGGATGATGGTAACTGTCGGCAAAAGAAGTCCATGGTTTCCCTCACCCACCAGCCACATGGACCTGGCCAGCTGCTGAAGGAAGATCTTTCAGAAAGGTCTTCACCTGAACCTGAGGTGGTCAAGACTGATGATGCCAGAGGGATGCTTTCTGGGGGAATACAATGCAAAATGTCTATGCCTAACAATGATTTAAAAGAGACACCTGGAGTCATTTCAGAATTGTACATCTCTTTGCTCTGTGAAGCTTCCCCTCCTGTCGCCAGAGGGGGATTGTCAGAAAAGAAAACAATCAGGCTCAAAATGTCAGACAAAATGTCTGAAATGGCCGCCTAAAATAGAAAGAAGGTGCTCAACAGATATTTTGGACTGTCCCTCCCTCCTTCCTCTTGAGATCAATCCAACCAGCACAACCAGGGAATGCTCAGGAGGTGGAATCCAGAACAACCAAAAGGCACTGGACAGCTTGCTTTTGATGCAAAACCGTTGACCCCCCTCTCCCATGCCCCAACTGAGGTGCCCTGCATCTAGATTTTTGATTGAATCCCCAAAACTATACTTCTGGTGACATGGACTTAAATAAGCTTCATTTCCTTCAGAGGTTCCACAAGGTGTGGTCAAAAAAAGTCAAGATGGTAGCCATGATGTTGTGATCAAAGCTTCATTGATTTCTTTATATGTGTCGCTTATGCTTGTAGCCTTGACTTATAATCACTCACTTAGCGACCATTCAAAGTTACAACAGACCCTCAAGAAGTACTTACAATCCAGTTCTGATGGCCACTGCTGCCTTCCCCCCCACAACCATATGACTGCATTTTGGGTGTCTGGCAGCCAGCCCACCTTTACAGCTGTTTGCAGCACCTCTGGTCGCAAGATGGTGATTTACAATTTGTTTTTGCTAAGAACTGGCCTTTTCTTCCAATTTTTGGCAAAAATGCTCCATAGCAAATAAGGGGTTTGGTTTATTTAACTGTCATGGTGTTCACCTAACAACCAATGCAAAAAAGGTTGTAAAATCAGGTCAGTCATGTCGATGACCCACTTTACAGCCACCACGACCATAATTGACAGGCTCCATTACAGTCATGAGCTGTGGGCTACCAGGAAGTCAGAGCGTTGGCTGCACCATCCTGCTCTTCACTTTGATTCCTTTTGACCACACCCCATCCCTGATTCCTTGCTAATGTCTCCACCCCAAGCTTTGGCTGGAAGCCCTGGAATAAGGGCCAAGAAAACAGGTGTCCTCTCCTCTCCAACTGGCTGCGAAGCAGACCCATAGTGCTTCTGGCCATCTGGCTGCCATCCCATGAAAACCCAGATCCGAATGCCTAGATGCGAATTGGGAGAAGGCAAGGCAAGGGTTAAAGTTCCTTAAGCTAGGAAGAGTCTCTGCGGGGACTCCATGCAGGCTAATTGGGCCAAGGTAGAGGTGCCAGGATGGGTTGGATGGGTAATATTGTAAGGGGTGATAATTGGATGCTGACATGGTCTTCTAATTAGCACATTGATACCAGGTGTTCTGCGCCTTACAGCAGCAACAGGGAAAGGCTGCAGGAGGCAGGTAAAAACTTGGGGCACGCTAGGCTTAGCCAAAAGCAGGTATAAGCCTGGTCTTAAATGGCAGAAAATGGTTTTTGTGTCTAATTGACTGTTACTTAGAAGACAAACAGGGCAGAGCATAACATATGGGTTCTTTCGGAGGAAGCCTCCATCTGAAACGTGGACAAGCTAACTTAGCTCTTCTTAATTAGTTGGCTTGTTAGTTCGCAGAGCCAACTGCTATCTGGGGGAAAATGTTGGCTCCTTCAAGTGCCCACGTTCATCAGGCTTCAGAAGGGTTGCAACGTTGGCCATCGGCAACTGAACTCAGGGACTGTGAGCCCAGGATGTCCAGCCTCTGCAGCTAGCTGTTTTATTACCACGACCTACGACTGAAATAAAGCCAAGGGCAGCTCCCCTAACCGGCCCTAGTAACTGGGAGGCGATGATCATTTGTTCCATATGACACACCTCCAAAAAGCGATTGCACATAGCAGAATGTTAACAATCACATTCTGGATCGCATATTTGCATTCCTCCATGAAATTAACACAGACAGAGGCTATATAAATGTGATCCAAGCTAAATAAATACAGCAAGAAGCAAAAGAAAGCCTTTCAGAAGGCAATTTTCCCTAATACGTTGGCATGGTTCAACATAATTTATGGGTGCCAATTTCAAAGGGGACCTTACACTTTAGACAAATATGCACAGCTGCTGAAGAACTGTGGGAACTGAAGTCCGCGCGTCTTAAGGTGGTCAAAGTTGGACACCCTTGCACTACGGAGTAACGCCACCGGTGCATTCAAGAAGTTGGAAGGAGAACCCTAATGGCCCTGATGCCATAAAATCTCACGACCTATCACCACAAGAGGCGAGGAGATAGAGAGCGAAAGCTCTCCTCAACGTCCCCTCATTCTACACATTCTTTATTTAAGAGATTGCTAATCCGATATTATTCCCTTCTCACTTTTTTCCCCAGGTGCATACACACAGAACACACTTGTAGCAAAATTGGGAAAAAAACCTTGCACGCCAATTTTAGAAAGGCGACTGGACTTTTATTTTTAGATGTTACCGAGAAACTCTTCTTCAGTCTCGTATTTAAAAATAAAAGTGACATCTAAAAATACAAGATTTTTTGGCAATTTTGCTACAAGATATGACCTAGATTAATGAGAATATACATAGACACACAGAGCACACATTGACCGATTCTCCTCCTGGTAGGATGTAGCTAGAAGGATGCCTGAATTCCCTGCAAATTCAGTCATGAATTCCCTGCAAATAAATCCGCTTTCTGTTATAATTTTGAAACCTGTTTCAGTAATCCTCCCTCAGGTCAGATTCCCACTCTTAGGAATGGTCACACAAAATTCTTCCATCTCTAACACTTTTGGAAGGGAAAACAAGTGGATCTGACAAGAGAAACAAGTCCAGAGCATGATCATTTCCTTTTCGTACCTGTTGCAGAGCATGTCGCTTGTTGAGATGCAATAGAAATCAAATAAATAAATGTTGGGTTGGCTGCTTTCCACTGGCATTCTCTCAAGGCAGTTGTTTCACAGAATTTTTATAGTGTCTTCTTGGGTTCCCATGGCTAGGAAGGATAACTTCTGATCCAGCCTTGTTCAGTGTTTTTATTGTACTTCCCTCCAGCAATGCAAGGCAAACTTCCCATCTTAACAATAAGCCCATGAGATGGATTGGGTTAAGGAGATTGCATAATGCAAGATCAGAAAAGGGAAAACTGAGCCCAGGTTTCTTGCCAATTTTAAGTCAACCCTTCATCATTTCTTTCTCCCTAAACAAACATGAATTAACAGTTCCCAGCCCGCAGGAGCGGATCGATAAACAAGCTAGCAAGCTCAGCTACCACCTTTGCATATGAATGAGACAGGAATGAAATAAATGGTTGTAGGTATGTTTTCAGATCCATATCTGCCTTTTTTATCAGATAATCACAAAAACTGGGGCAGTTCCAGACACAAATGAAGATGAAATATAGTCATGGTCCCAAGAGTGGATGGATATATTATATTGTCTGGTGACTCCCACCCCAAATGGTCAGGAATAGGCAATGACCCTCCTCCATCTAGCAGAACGAATGTTACAAGCTAGGAGATGTTATTGTGAGAAATGCTTCCTGCATAAAGGGATAATCTTCTGTGATCAAGTGGAAATCTATTTCCCAAGTCTTTTATCTACTTTTTTAGGACAGGTAAAACTGGAGGATAAGTAATAACTTATTTCTTTTCATATTGATCAGGCTATTATGTTTCTGAAAAGGAAATTACCGGCTGAAATGCTTGGCTCTTTCTAACACAGAGCATTTAAAGAAAATGAACTATCATTGGGACTGTGAGTCCGTGACAAACCTATCCACTTTGACACTAACATAAAAAGAGAGAACATGTTGTGTTATTCCATCCAGGAACCAGAATGAAATGCAAGGTAGGCATGCTCAGAAATTATCAACCTGATTTACCCACTGTGCCAGACTACAGTATAGTTTGGTTTCAGCTGTGTAGTTTATTTAATCATCAGTTGTGGTTAGGGCTTTGCAAACAAGCCTTTCACTTGAACCAAGCAGTAGACTAAGTTCCCAATTTACACTGAGCTTTCCCGTGATTTGGTTTGGGATGACCATGTTGGGTCAGTCATCTCGGCGGCTTGCATACCATGCTCTATGGCTGGCTGTGAAGTGTAAACCCAAGATATTGTGGTTTATCAGACAAGCAGTAGTTACAAAATATTCATCCAGGAAGCTTTTTCAGTTCAAACTACATGAATTATCTCACCATTTAGTTTGAATTGAGAAAGCTTCCTGGATGGGAAAACCAGAAATAAAAGTCGAGTTGCCTTTTTGAGAGAAAAAAAATAGCAATTATTTTGCAAGAAGCGCAAAGGATGAAATGTGCCTCTTGATCCTGTATCTTGTGTGAAACTACTTGTGTGAAATGTCTTGATGCAGGTAGGAAATAGTGAAGCTCTCCTTGTATTGTCATGATGCAGTTTCAATATTTTGGCTTTATTGTGGTTAGGAATGGATGCCTATGTCGATAACCATGGATTCCGGCATCATCTTTCTTTGGTCATCCTGCCATTCCAGTCACACTGTCTCTGGTGGCCCATGAGATCTTGACTGCAAGTTTCAGTGATTTGTCAGCCTCGAGAGACCCCCGTAACTCCTACAAGTCAAAGGTAAAGTGGGTTATCAAAGACAAGGGCAGCGAAGGACACCGAAATTAGGGAGAATTATGTTCCATCAACACTGCAGCTCGACAAACATGCACGCTGTCCACAAATAATTTTTAATTCAGCAACCAAAGTTACTGAAGGCTTAGAAGCAGGTCCTGCTTCAGTGACCCCCATTTCTCCAGATTTGGATCTTATTAAACCAAGGGAGGGGGGGAATTGAAGTTGTTTTAAAAAAAGTTATCTTTTTGATTCAATCTACATCAAACAGGCAGTAAATTTCAGAAGTGTGCTTTCTTAAATGTGGCTTTAAGAGAGAAGCTACCGGGGTGCTGCTGGCTTCCAAACTCCAGTGTAAGCACCAATAGCGTTTATCACATTTTGTGTGTCTCTCTCTTTTATGTACATTGCCTTGAAATATTATCAATAATCTTTTCAGCTCCAGGAATGAAACCACCTCTCCAGCCATCTTTCCATCTGTTGCAGTGGAGATTAAATTGCAATTTTCAGGTGAGGTAGTCAGAAATCCCCCCCCCACTTTTTCTTCCCATTTCTGAGTGCAAAGTTGTGCTACATAATCCATACCGATTGGCTTTCTAGTAGGTTTATCTTTTATGTCATCAGGGTTCTGCTTTGCTGGCTCGCTATCTCTCCTCTGAATAAGCAGCATGCAAATTAAAACCCAGAGCTTGCCCAAAAAGTTTTTCCTGCCACGGCCACTGAAAAATAAATATGCAGAGGAAGAAATGCTGGCTAAGGATCAATGGAGAAAGAAAGAAATGTGCCCAATTCAGCATGAAGGATTTCTTTAACATCTGTGTGTTTGCCAAGGAGATGCGATGTCAGTACATCATTCACTCCACAAAACGGAGGAGACAAAATTAGCCCCAGCCTTCATTGAAGGAGGCAGCTGCAAAGCTTGTCAACGTAAAACTCCCTGACGTATTTTTGGCTACTCTGAGAAACTCCTTTTCCTTCCTTTGCAAGCTTCCATGTTTTTTTGTTCTGAGCAGCACGCCGCAAATCAATTTTGCATTTTCATTTTTTCAGACAAATGAGGAATAACACTGAATTTCAGGGGTAGAGCAAACTGTATCCACTAATGGTAAAAAAAGAAAGAAAGAAAAAACAGGTGTGCTTCAAGATCTCCAAAGTGAATGTTCCCAACTAAAAATAATGCATAAATTAAGGGTCAGGGTCGTCATGAGTCAGCCTTTTGAGGTAGGCTAGGTCAGGAAACTTCAAGACTTTTCATGAAACTCTGGAACTATTGATAGAAGCAGTGTTTCCCAACCCTGGCAACTTTTAGATGCGTGGACTTTCCAGGATACTCATCTATGGCTATAGTGGCTGTGGAATTCTGGGATCAGATTGCCAAGGTTGGAAAATATGAGCTATAATCTGGTAGCTTTCCCTACCAGAGGCAAGACAAAGTCATCTTAAGTTTCTTTCTAATGGCTTTTTCCTTTTCCCAGCTTAACTCAGTTTTTGCTAACTGTTACGTTCTTTCTACAAAGTCATATCTGTGGTTCTCTGTGGCATCAGGTTGGTTAGTTGGTGGAAATTGCCCTGAGTTGAACTCTTCTAAACATTTGCTCTGTTCTGATGACAGATTGTGCCAAACTAGAAGCCACCCAAACAACTTTTGTTTCTGAGAAAGGCAATCAGGCTGGAAATGACAAACCTTTTTTAAAAGAGACAACTGTAGTTGGAGAAACCCTAGCATGCTTCATATCACTGTGATCAAGAAATGTTGGTGTCCACTCTGTGAGGTAATCCAGACTTCATAATGGTTATTCGATTGCCTGGAATGTCTTTTTGTGAGATGGGCATCTAAGTAAATTTGCTAAATAAAATATATGCATTTTTAGAAAGGCTTTTCCATCACTGCCTTCTTCCTTGGGCGAAGTGTGGGTGTCTAGCTGTTGAGAAATGCCCAACCAGGCAAAAAGGAGGGTTCAAGCAGGGAATTATTGCACAGGCAGAAGAGATTCAAGACTGACTCCCTCCCCACCATGATATTTTATCTATTTGTTCCCAAAGGAAGGAAGGAGTCTGGAGAGATTACTGTCAGGTGCAAGCAACCAGATCCACTTGCAAAGGGAGTTAATTTGAACTTCACACATGTGGATCTGGTTTCTTGTGCCTAACACTAGCCTAACATTAACCGTAGCCTATAGACACCCAGTTGGCTTCTCTAACCAAAGCAAGAGTAGAATTTGCCCCCAAGTCTGGTCTACTTGTAGAGAACCTCCCAGCCAGGAAGGAAGGAGGGCTCAAATGGGGAAATAGCCTTGAGTCCTTATCCACGAGAGGCATAAGACTGACCCTCCCCTAAGTTCCATGAATGATTCTTTGTTGTTCCCAGGGGAAGGAAAGCAGTCTGGGGAGATTCTTGTAACATAGGTAGCACTCAATAAAATTGCTAACTTGGACTTTCACTAATGGATCTGGTTGCTTGCACTTGACATGGCTGGACCGAAGAGATTCCCTTCAACAAAATCAAAATGGCCTGTGCTTCTCCATTTTTCTTTCCAACTAATTAAATAAATTCCAGTGCTCCCTCAGCTATAATCCAATTAAAAGGTGATGTAAAAAATCATCTGCTCCTGCTTTTGCTTAGCCTAACGTCCAGGATTCCCTTTAAAAAAAAATTATGGCCACAGCCATTCCTCCAAGGTTCAAACAGGCATGTTGCATGGAGGGTTTTGTAGAGGAAAAAAAGAATGGCCTTAAAGGATAAAAGAAAACCTGCAACATAGGCAACAATCAAGTAAATGAAACTTGAGCCCAGTCCAAGAAAGTAATTTGTGAAAACATCATGGATGGCCTCTTCCTAATTCTCATGAAGACAAAAGAGGAAGGGAATGTACATTTGGGGAAACAAGGACTGAAGCATGTGTGAAGAGGGGGATCAGCATTGAGTCATTGCACATGATCAAGTGAAGGAGGGGCATCCCCCAGTAGGACTGTTAGATATAACTCAAGGTCAGAAGCTTTGGTGCCCAGAAGGAGAAATTCTTGTAATTACATAGAATCATCCTTTCATTCCAACATTAATTTCTCCTTCTCATACACACACACAAAAGGGAAGAAAGGAACTGAGAGAAATGAAAATAATTCTAATCTACTGTTTTAATGGTTCTATTCGATTATAAGAATTTCTCCTCCAAAGGCGTAAAAGCTCTCGACCTTGGTTATATCTAACGATCCTACTGGGGGATGTCCCTCCTTCACTTGATCATGTGTAATGACTCAAGGCTGATCCCCCTCTTCACACATGCTTCAGTCCTTGTTTCCCCACAGTAATGTAGTACATTCAGATTTGCAAGGTTCTGTTACTATAGCTGTTCTAATAAAAGTAGTTTTAGGTCTATGTGGTGTCTGAGCTGTAGTCTGGTCTACCTGATAGGGCTGATAGTTTTCTGCAAGCCGAACATATATTTCCTCCAAAACAGAGCCACACCCACCAATACATATATTCTTGAGAAGTTTCAGGGAAGAGGAACTAGAGTGGGAAAACTGGTATCTCTTTTGAGATGGTATGAACTGCTAGGACAGGCAGTTTATTTTCTGTGATAAATAGAACTTTCTATGATTCATTACTTCTAGAGAGAAAACTTAATTTCTTCTAAGGGAAGTGAGAGTATTTTATCTATATTGGGATTCTGTTGGCATCTAAGAGTAGTCAGAAAATGAACCAATAATCTGACAGCAATTGCAAGAGAGAAAAGAAAAGAAAATCACCTTCTGTCTGCTTTTCTTCTCTGCAAGGTTCTTGCCTGCTGAGTAGTGGGTGGGAGACAAAATTTATTAATATGGTGGAAAGCTGATGAAGCTGCCACTGAATGTCATTGCAAAGTGAAAATTCAAGGCAAAATGTGGAGGTTAGAGATGAAAGGGGCATTCCAAGAATCCTGAGAGAAGGAAAACCAGATCAAGAAGATTGATCTGGTTTTGATCACTAACCTATGCAGTGAGACTAGCATGGATATCTAACACGTACACAATAGCTTCTCTGAGAATGGATTAATAAAGAATAGGATGAGAATTATGATCCATCTTTCAGGTGGGGGCTTCTCTTTGACCAGAGCTGATAAGGATTTGGAAGGAAACCCAAGCAGGTATTAGGCTATGGAGAACTTCTGTCACAGAAAATCGGTGCTTGTTTCACTTCTCCACATTGATGTGTGCTCAGGAGAACTTGAATATTTTACCAGCTGGGGTGTGGATCCTCCCATCCAATCACCTAGCCTACAACTTACCTTAGCTGGAGATCCCTTTCCTTTCCTTTCCTTTCCTTTCCTTTACTTTCCTTTCCTTTCCTTTCCTTTCCTTTCCTTTCCTTTCCTTTCC
>JANHZU010009681.1:8039-19042 GCA_032468055.1 Acrochordus granulatus | reverse complement strand
CTCTTCATCTGGCTCCTCTGATGAGACCTGTCCAGTATGGTTGAATCTCTGGCAGAGCTCTCATCTTCTTCAGAGCAAACAAGCCCCCCAACCACAGCAAGGTGGTACCTCACTGGGGGGTCATAGAAATTAGGGGAATACAAATATAATTGATTTTTAAAAATGGCACATATCCATTTTTGGAAAACTTGCAGTAGTTTCTAATAATAATTAGATATTCATTAAAATTCTTCTATGGCTTTTAAACCTACTTTTAAAACAAAAAGAAAGCTTGTATAAATTGATCTATCTTATAATTAGGCCAACCATAACAATATATTAAGTGAATTATGTGCAGAGAAATTAGTTGGCATTTTTTTCCAGCAAGGACTTATAATCTTCTAGTGTAATTTCCAATTTGTTTAACTATTTATGTTTCAGATATCAATCATATGTTTGGAATCCCATTAACAGAACAAAACGGACCTTCAGTCGTGGTAGGTTTTTTTTTAGAACATGACAAGTGATTTATAATATTGTTAATAGCATGCCATCTAGTAGTACCAGCCTTGAAGATTAGAGTGACAACAAAATTGATCACAGGAGTGAAAAAATAAAATAATTGATAGTTGTTTTTTGTAAGTGGCTTAAAGCCATGTCTATTGCCTATTAAAAAGGTATTTGCAGCACAAATTCCAGCACAGTATAAAAGCCATCTTAAAGTGTGCCAGCTTAAAGAAGTGCTGACTTTACTTCCAATTCTATTCTCCCCAGCAATAACAAGACAAAATGGGTGTTCTGTTTGCACAAGAAATAGGGGGAGGAAAGAGGTAAGATTCTCCAGCTTTCCATAACTAGTGTCTGCTATCAGTGAGAAATCACCACCAATCGCTCTCCTTAAAATATAGTGAGAAAGATTTTCTCAAGATTTTAAGAAAGGGCCTGGGAAGAAGGCTTTAGGTATGTCTTATGTTTCCCAAGTGATCAACTCCAATGGCGGGGCTCCACACCAGTAATCTGTCACTTGGCTGTTCCTGAAGTCAAGCCTACTTGTTTTCTGAAAGTCAAAGTGACAAAAAAAAATTGTAAGCCCATCTACAGTATTCTGTAAGACAATAAATCTTTGTCCCCAAATAGTCCAGAAAATAGATCAGAGGGATGTAAAAAGATCTAGAATGAAGTTCTCCAGAAAATGTTACCAAACAGTGGTGTTTATTGACATATTTACTATGCATGTCTTATAGACTTGAAGAAAGAAACTGGCAGAACTCTTTCCATTTTTACACCAATTACACCAATTTTTACACCAATATATCAAACTGATAAATATTGCAAGAAAAGAGAATGCTGTCAGCAAATAGATGTAGCACCCAGGATGGATTTTTAATCCAAAGTGGGATGAGGAATCAGTCGGAAAAGAGCATGTTCCAAAGTCTTGTTGCAAAAGAGAAAAAAAGATATCTGTGCTTGATCAACAGAGGGAGCAGAAACATTGTTTTGTACTGCTGAAAAATAATTTACAATAATACTATCTATAACTGGAGAGAATCTATCATGCACACAGATCATTCACACTTTCTGAACAAATTAGCTCCCATCCCACACAGTGTGCAATAAGCAAAAGTGCAAGATTGAGCAAGATGCATCAGGCATGAGGTTCCTACAAGCCCAGGAATTAAAATAAATGGCTTACAGAAAGCAGCAAGTCCGCAACCAAATACTTCAGTGTTATGTTCCTAGAAAGAATTGATGTCTTAAATCCAAATGTGGTATTGTCAGCATCTAGCCATATCTATAGAATTTAAGCAACATGCTTCTTTGTAGATGTGTGTACCTATATGTGTATATATGTGTATGCACATACACATCTATATTCTGTGTCAAGAAAAACTTAATTCATGCACATTTTTAAATATGTTACATGTTTTGCTTTTTTTTCTGACTATTGCTATTCATGGTAAAGGATAGATCCTTGCTTCTTGCCCTCTGAAATCCTGTTCAGATGTATTATTATATCCCTCAAGATGTATTTATTTATTCTGCATTGTCTGTAAAACTTCACATTTACCTTGACTGCCCTGATCCAGTGCAAAGGTCTCACTTTGATGTTTAAAGCTTTCCATATCTTAAAATCAGAGTTCTTGAAAAGACCCTTGATTTTATTTATATTCAATAAGATCCCACTGGAAAAGTCCCTGCTTGATGAGGTGAGAAAGAGAGCTAGAAGAGTGGCTGGGTTTCTGCACTGATGAACATATTATGAACATTTTTTCTTCAGAGTAGTTTGCCTGGCACTGTGTATCTACCTTCATGTTTCTCTCATTCTTGGTGAATACTTCTTCTCCCCCCAACCTCCAAAAAACCTCAGTTTTAAATGTAATTTTAATATTGTTTTCTGCTGCTTTTATAATTCTGCTTGCTTCATTTTTGTAGCTTAAATGGCTAAAGATCAGTATAAAAATTAATGATAGCCTTTACAATATAAAAAATAAGTTGAAATTGTCTGTTATTAAATTCAGCAACCCTTGACTACATGCAAGACTTAAATATCTATTTACAACTCCACAGAAAAGCTACAGTTAGGTAAGGTTAGAATTGTCTGAATGGTTGGGTGAATGTATAGTATACTTTATATACCTCTACTCTATTTACTTCAAAATATACTCACTTAATATGATATAATCTCTTTGCTCCATCCCATGAAACAACCTGAACATTTTGCACAAAACAGAATAGTTTCTGACCTATCTTGAAAATACAGTACTCCCATATTGTACTGTATGTGCTCCATGATCATGGAGGTCATATTGTGCCTAAGTTAGCTAGAAATTAACTTACACTGGCTATCTCTAACTAGAAATAATTGAAGCTGGTGTGCCCAACTTTAGTGGGAACAATTTGTTTCCCCAGAGATAAAGTTGAATGTCTAGGAATCTCTCTCCCTAATTTTTAGGGAGCCTGTAATCATATCTAGAATGCATTTATACCAATATTCTGTTACATCAGGAAAGCTTCAATTTATTGGGATTTATCCTGTACAACTAAATCAGATATAAAAGGTATACTTCTCAGTGCCATCAGTTTATACCCAACTTCCAAACTTTAATGATAGCCTTTACAATATAAAAAATAAGTTGAAATTGTCTGTTATTAAATTCAGCAACCTTTGACTACATGCAAGACTTAAATGAACTCAATGAACCAAAACGTATTGCATAGAATGGACAAGATAAAGTTATAGTTTGAAACAGCATATATGATATGTAATGATTCTATCTTAATACCTGGTATCAGTAGAATTATAACAAATATAAAATGAGGGTTTAATTCTTAGTATCAAATTAGTAAATTGTATCCACTCCTGAACTGTATAGCATTGTCATCTGCTGAATTTAACAGGCCTCTTTGTAAAGGAGTTCAGACAGAATGAAAAAAACAGAACTTCAGCAATTATTTTGGCAAGATGTAAGAGTCATTATTAGAGCAATGTAAATTTCTTCGTGTTACTTCTCAATGAAGCATTCCTCTCCTAAACCTAAAAAAACTAGAAGCAATGCCTTTCTTTTAAAAAGAGTTGAGTGAAAAAATGCAAAATAAACCATAGATAATTTACAAATGTACAATTGACTTTTGCTTCTAGCACATATAATGGCCTTAGGTCAAATAAGGCTCATTTGTAGAATTCTGTTCTTACAAAATAAACATCCTACTGTTCAAGTTGCATTAGCTACAAATTTCTCTTGGACTAATCATGTCCCCATTGACTGGTCTGTGAATAGTCATGTGTGGCTGAAAACTTTTGTGAGACAGACAGGAATCCAAAAACAACAGAGCTTCAAGGACCATATCTGGCAAGCTCTAAGACTGAAACAACTACTCAAAAGAATTCATAATAAAAAAAATAGATCAAAGAACATTCACTAAAATAAAATAGAACTAAACTGCTGTCCTTACATTATGTAATTGTCATACAGTGTTCATTTACCTACAGTGCTTGATCCAGTCAAACACTATTTAAATCAAATTGTGGTACAGCAAAGGGCCACACCAATTGGTTGGAGATGCATGATACAATTCACCCACTCAGTCTGTTATGAGTAATGATTTATCAGAAGGTATGACAAAGATAGCCTTGATAGATAGGAAATACTCTTCCAGTTAATGCAGTAGAGCCTGGAAGACTATGATTTCCTGGAATGGTATTCATTTTATATAGACTTTGAAATATTAATAATGAAATCTGTAGTGAAAAATATCTTGATGGATTATTAACCAAGAAGCTGTACAAAATTAAAGTAGTGAGCCAGATTGGTGTACTCTTGATCTTTCTTGCTGGGGAAGTTGAGACATGAATAAAGCCTCAAGGAATCCTCTGGAAGCACCTCAGATCCTCCTGCTGTGTCTTTGCTTTTTCTTTAAGGCTGGATGAGGGAATATGGTCTATAGATTGGAAGATTCCCATCCTACTCTAGTTGAAATTCACTCTTCCTGGATCTAACAGCTCCAGTACACCTTTCAATGTAACCATTTTACTAACTCTGCCACATGTTCTAACTCTGATTCCAAGTAATGAGGGGGAGAGAGAGACCACAGTGCAAACTACCCTCTTACTGGTTATAAGCCTACTAGGTCGAGTTGTAAACTGATTAGTTCCAGTGAATATAGGATTTATGGTAATTAGAATTCCAAGGCCATCTCTCTCTTCCTACATCTTCATCTACACTGTCTTTCTTTGTGGACTACTCAGAGGTATTTGGGAATGTCCCTTTAAGGAATCCTTCCAGCAGCACTCCCCAACCTACATAGTCCTCAGAGCTATTACATCAAATTCCAGAATTCTCAGCAATGAATGCATTGTGTGGGAAAATGAAATTCCCACATCCAGAGAGTTCTGAGGTCTGAGAAGTCTGCCCAGAGGAAGTGTGAGGAACCAACAAGTTTCCCTGGAGAAGCCAACAACTTTGGAACCTTAGAATGGTGGGGGACACTTGTCTGGTTACTCAAGTATTTATTCAATAGCTTGTATAATATTCCTATTATAGCAATGTGTATACTGTTCGTGTTCCTGCATGTTGTTTCCTAATGATATAAATAAAAGCTGCCCCAATTTTAGAATTAAAGTGGTTTTTTGTTTTTAATATTATCATTCCATAGCCCAAGAAGGAGGGAATTCATTGCTTAAGAGCTTCCTTTGTTGGTGGAAGGGTTAACTGCATTATCTTGATGCTTGATTTGATGAGAACAAATTTTGAAGAAGCTGTAAAAGACTGAGCCAGGCAAATTTCTGGAAGATTCAGCTCTCGAACCTTAGACTGACTTCAGGTTACAACTGGGGCTATAATGTGCTGTACATGCTGGTTCCTCCCTGTTTAGAAATGTACATAAAAATCCAATCATATTAGTCTGTTTGTTAATAAATTCTGAAATATTAATACAGTTTATAAAATAGAGGTTCCTTTCTGTTTCTCATGGATGTTTTAGATAATGTGCTTATTTTAAATGTTTAACCACAATGCCACAGAGTTGTTCAAGAATAATAGCTCTTTACAAAATTGTTCTCAGGGATACATCATTCATGAGTAGAGTATGGCATTGCAACCTGTCAAAACAATTCTATACAAAACCACTAAAAACTCATAAACAATTTAGTGAAATATATTACTAGATTACTGTGTTTATAGGATTGTTAAGAATTCATTTTCATTCTTATTAAAGTCAAACAATAAGTAAAATATTTTTCCTTCAAACCTGTGGGAGTAAAGCAAACAATAACATTTCCAAGATTTTACTGATGCTGAACTGAAAAAGAAATATGGGTAAGTAATATTATAAATGGTAATTGTGGTGATATTATTGAATGCATAAAAATAGAAGAAGAATAAAATATCCACTGTAGAAAATTGGGTTATAAAATTGACCGAGCTTGCAAAAAATGATAAAACTGACTAGTTTGTTCAAAGAAAAAAATGATAAAACTTTTTAAGACACTGGAAAACTTATATGATTTTTTGTCAAAAGAAGAAAAGGCTAAATTGATGATTTATGGACTTATGGATTACAAAGGATTAAAGAAGAATGGGGGAGAAATAAGACAATAATTACTCAATAGGAAGAAGGGTGGAAATCATAATTCTATGTTTTCTTTTTTACTTCTTTTTATTTTCTATTAAATATTTTAAATTATTTTTTTAAAAACAAATCTTGGTTATTCTCCTAGGACCTGAAGTAGTTGCTGAAGGATGTTTTATTTTTTATTAGTCTTCCGGATGCTTTTTTTTATTTCTTTCTTTTAAAATGGAAGCTTCCCAGTCTTATTGGGAGGCAGGTGGCTTCTAAATCAAGCAAACTAATATCTTTGTATTATAGTTAGCGGATTGATTTATAGTTACAGTACTTCTAATTCCATAATATAAAATAAATGTATTCAGACAGATTTGTCAAAAAGATTAAACATGCAGGGCTTGTTCTTTTTACTCCCCTTATATCTAAAAGTATTTAGTTTGGAATAAAAAACCCAATATTGCTAAATTTAAACACCATGTCACACCAGGAAATATCTGAAAAAATGCTTGATAAAAGCAGCCTTTTGGGGTTCTGTGAGCAAAATAGGCAAAATAATATTTCTTAAGCTAGTGGCTTTCAAACTGCAATCTAAGAAACACTACCTTTGACAGAAACTTACTGTATGAAGATAAATGAAGAGTGGAAACAGTGACAAGCCTGATTTTCAATACACAATTACAGAATAGGATTTTGTGCTTTCCTGGCCACAAGAATGATTCAAATAGAACGAAAAAGAAACATCAGTAAATCATTTTATATAAAAGGAGTGAGGGCTGCAGAACTACTTTTCTCAATTTGATGTTTATAAAGACATCTCATGTAATGGTGCTGCCAAAGTTGTGATGCCACAACTCTAAACTCATACACATTACCATGCATTCAGTTCCTTCCTTCTTTTTTTCCTTCAACTTGGGAAGACAGAAAATTGAAAGATAAAAACGCACCCCAGTATATCAGCCTTCTTTAACATAGTGCTTTAAGATATATTGAACTTCTGTTGCATCATCCCCAGACATGCTGTGTGATTAATACCTGAACATGCTTGACTACAATACAACCTTCTTCAGCTATTATTTTAAGCCAGGGATGGGCAATCTGGGGCCTACATGTCTGAAGCAGCTTTCAGCCTTTTCTTTGTATTCAGAGTCTCCTCAGAAAATCAGTTGAAAACAGCCATTTGACAGTACATTTTTGTACAGAATTGAGAAGGAAAATTGATGAGCTATTCTTAATACACCTGCTGTATCTGTGAAAATAAAATTTACTTTCACTCCAGTCTATCCAGTGACATTAATATACTATTAATCATGTCATTAAATATGACATGAATGCCATGCTTTTCTCAGAAATTGAAAAAAAATGTTTTAGGGCCAAGTTATTATGTTTATATTTCTATGGTGGTTGTGGGAATAGTATATAGAGAGTTCTTTCCTCATCATATATTCATGTCTCCAATCTATGCAGGTAGAAAACAAGCCCCCATTATAAATTTTTAATATAATAGACCAAAATGACTCAGTTGCTAAGATGTGACTGGCTTTCTTCATGTGTCCCTGTAGCCCCTGAAATAATGCCTAGAAATGAGGTTTCAGAAAGACTTGATTCAAACTTAAGGTCATATATTTGTCTGAATAGTATTTTTGCAAGGAAACCATGGCCAGTTTAATGAAGGAATAATGAAAAAGGAACGTTTACTATTGATTAGCACGAGTGAACTCATCACATATATCACTCTTCTGTCTGATGGTATGGTGAAGAATCACATTTTCTTAATCTACCATCTTGGTTTTGGAGAAAGGGTTAGTGTGGGAATAGTTATCTAAATAGGAATGAAATCCGATCATTAGCCATGAAAATCCATCCAGATTCAAATCCTCACATTGTTAGCAAATTTCAAAAAAGAGTAATCTTACCCTGTTTTCACTTTATTATTGTAATATTTAAAGATTGCTCGAACATAAAATCTTACCCATAATAGAATTATAATATGTCCACTCTCCATGAAAAATTAACCAGGTTCTATTTGTCATCCTGATTCCTGATCTCTAACTTAAGCTTCAGGAAAATGTAAACCCAAACCCTATCATTTAGAAATTTTGCCAAATGCAGCCCAGCAACTTTTTTTTCTTGGGAACAGTTATAAGAAACAACAAAAAATTAAAATAGCTAAACTATTTTGGTTATCAAGTTGATCATTTTTGAAATGCTAGCCTTCTTTATTAATCCAACTTTGAAAATGAAATAGGCCTAGGGAGGGGCAGGAAAATAAACCTAATAAATTAAGGGTAGAAGCTTGGATCTCTGTTGGAGGTGTTTCTGTTTGATAATTTATTAACATATTTAGAATCCAATATTTTTCTATTTCTCAGTTTCAGATCCATAAATCTATTATATTCTTTGTTGTTCAGTTGTGCAGTCATGTCCAGCTCTTCATGACCCAATGGACTGCAGCATGCCAGGCCTCCCTGTCCTGCACTGACTCCCAGAGTCCACCCAAACCCATGCCCATCACACTGAATATGCTATCAAACCATCTCATCCTCTGCCATCCTTTTCTCTTTTTGCCTTCAATCTTTCCCAGCATCACAGTCTTTTCCAATGAGTCCTTTCTTTGCATTATGTGGCCAAAGTATTGGAGCTTCAACTTCAGTATCTGTCCTTCCAATGAACAATCAGGTTTGATTTGCTGTAGGATTGACTGGTTTGATCTCCTTGCCGTCCAAGGGACCCTCAAGAGTCTTCTCCAGCACCATATTTCAAAGGCATAAAACATTTTATGCTGTTGACCAAAAAAGTTCCATGTAAATATAGATTAATCACTGTCTCTCATCAGAAAAAGGTTTTCTTAATGAAGCTATAAGATCTAGACCTATAGTCATGTACTCCAGGTTTTTGGATTTGGGTAAATAAATCTATCATTTCAGTTTCACTTTTGCAGAGGATGTCCTCAGCTTATGAAAGTGTTAAGTAATTTTTTTCAGTGCTGTTATAACTTAGAATGGTCACTAAATAAATGGTTGTAAGTTGAGGACTACCAGTATTCTGATGTCATTGATGTTTTAGGATTTGCGATGTTGGGCTTTGTTTTTGAAAAGATGTCTCAAAGAGATCTGCCTTTTTCATTAGATTTTGAGCAACTTTTAATTCTAATTCTAAAACTTAAAGGTTTAGAATAGTACAGTATTTCAAAGAAAATTGAAATTTTTTTAAGGGGGGAAATTGACATGTTTCTTTAATGTCTTTCCTAATTGATGATAAAGATGGAACTAGAATTGTCAGACAGTTTCACAAATGAAACTGTTCTTCATGGATATTATGGTCTGGTTGAACCAGAAAAATTGCATCTGAAGTGGAAATACTGGCTTTTCCTTTGCTCAGAGAGACTGAAATTGTATTAGGTAGACTAATATACTTGTACATTAATCTCTGCAAGCATTTTAACAGGATAGATGGCAAATACAGTTTTAGTAGCAAGCATCTCTTCTTAGTACCCTGCTAGGTAGTACCACCACATAGATGACTTTAACTGATCTTATGAACTCAAGCAAGTTGGTTTTGATTAGTACATAGATAGAAGACTATCAGAAATTACCAGTGAAAGCTGGGAAAGCACAACTGGGAAAGAAAACTGGGAAAGCAAAAACAAACAAGTACAAAGATAAATATTTCCATATTGTCAAGAAAATTATACAAATATGCCTGTGAAATTATCTGGACTTGAGCTATACACAAAGAAAACCACTCTCTTTTAAATTTTTTAGAATTTATGCTTGGTAAAATTATGGCCGATACAAACTCAACTATTGATTCTGTTTTTTCATTCATTTCCCATTGTAATGTGATTCTCATTTAATTTCATAGAAGAATATATATATTTTTAGGATAGACACTTCTCTATCTTGATTGTTGCCATTTATTGTTTCTGTTTGATTGTTTTGCTGAGGTTTTAAAAAGGTTTGCTTGCTTTTGACATAATTACTCCCAAGAGTTTTAAACACAGAAATGTATTTGACTGATTTTAATACTCAGATATTTTTATTTAAAACTCCTGCCATACAAGCTATTATTTCTGAGACATTTTGGACAATGAGATCTTTCAAAAAGTAGAAAACATTTTCAAATATTTCCAAAGAGTCAATTTAAATGTCTCTTTTGTTCTGGAGAATGGGTTCATGTGTTGTTACCCAAAGAAAAACCACTTTTACCCAATTTTGGGTAATTTACTCAGGTTTGGGAAGCACTGCATTAACTTTTCATATTTTACTTTACTCATGCCATGGAAGCAGGATTGGTTAAATGAGTTGGATTTTAATGGGTTGGGTGTGGTTTCTTTAGTCATATAGTTATTTTACAATAATTTAAATTGTGTTTCAAATAGTTAATTCATGAATTTTATTTATTTTATTGTTGGCTAAGTTGACCACCATGTTTAGTGAAAAGGTAGAGATAAGATTCTAGAAGTATAATTATGGGGTCATCTACAGAAAATATCACGTTTCTCAGGCCACAGAATCATGAGATAGAATTCTAAAACCAGCCATACCATCTTTGTAACCTACAGTACTAGCCTACTGCATCATAGGAAATTTGCTGGATATAGCTGGGAGAGACCAATTTTTCTCACCAAATCCCACTCCTAAATTTCCATAATGCATGCTAGGTCACTGCTTTACTCCCAAATGACATCCTAGGAAGTACTTTTTTTTAATTAGCAAGTACAGTGGTGCCTCACAAGACGAGTAACTTGCAGGACGAGAAACTCACAGGATGAGCAAAAAATTTAATCAAAAAATATTCCGCTCGACGAGCCGCGACTCACGAGACGAGGAAACTTCGTGCCAAATCTTGCACGTCATCAGTAAGCGCGCTCTGTATTTCCCGTTAAGGCAACTCCGCATGAGAGTTCTGCCGACTCTTACCTCCCGCGGTTTACTCCATTGCCATTCCTAAGCAGCGTGCGT
>JANHZU010009680.1:9796-20983 GCA_032468055.1 Acrochordus granulatus | reverse complement strand
GCAGTAGGTAACAGTGGCTGTTTCTCAACCTGCAGCAGAACACACTTGGGTTGTCTGCTAGTTGATGGCTTTCCTCAACAGGGGTGATGGAGTCCTGTAGCCAGTGATGTTGTGTAGACCTCTCCACACAGAAGCAGGATCGTTAGCTGAAGGCTGATTTTTCAGTTTTTCGGAGTAGTTCATTTTGCTACCCTGAACTCTCTAATCAGTATGTTTCTGGCCTGGTTATATATTGATAAAATATATTTTGTAAGTATATTTTACAAAATATTTTTATGTTTTATAAATATTAATTTTAAATATTCATTATGTTTTATTTTTATGCTTTGTAAAAGTGGTTTTCCACTACCTACTTCCTAAGGCTGAACAAAAGTAATCGGCCCAAGTTCATAGCTGGCTTCATGCCCAAGGCAGAATAAGAACTCACAGTCTTCCAGTTTCTAGCCTGATGCCTTAACCACTACAACAAACCAGCTCTTGATTTATTATATAAATTGCATTAAAATTTGAATTGGTGGCTATTTTTGATATATCCTGTATATAACTCAACACTACTGTATTTCCTATTATTTCCATATCTTTCTCTCTTTGCAGATCTTCCTTCTTTCTACCATATCCATCCATTCCCTGACTCAAAATTGCTTTTTAGTCTTTAAACTTCTTATAAAGGTAAACGTTTCCCCTGCCAGTCATGTCCGACTCTCAGGGGTGCTGCTCTTCTCCATTTCATAGCCAAAGAGCCAGCGTTGTCCGAAGACACATCCGTGGTTATGTCGCTGGCATGGCTATACGCCAAGGTGCACTAAACGCTGTTACCTTTCCCACTGGGTAGGCAGTACCTATTTATCTATGTGAATTTTCATGTGCTTTCAAACTGGTAGGTTGGCAGGAGCTGGGGCAAATGACAGGAGCTCGCCCCGTTACGCAGTGGCGCTTGGGTCTCAAACCCGGGCTATCAGTGTCTTAACTGCTCGGCCACCGCACCCCTTAAACTTCTCATATTTCCTTTCATAAGGATGCCATCAGCTTAATCCAACCACAACTGTTTCTTTTCCTTCCTCTCAACTCATTCACCCTTCTATTGTATATTTCTTTTGCAATCTGATATTCATTCAGCTTACAACAAATGACCCTAATACTGTGCTTTGAATTGGTGACTCTTCCCCCAATAGCCTTTTTGCATGAAACAGAAAAAGTACACTTATGATTTTGGTTTTGATGACTAGAAAAATAGAAAATAGTGAGGGGTTTTTTTTGTTATCATAGAGTAAGGGATAATTTTCTAAATGTACTTATATTTGCTGCAAATGAAATTAGAAGCATCTTCTTTCTATTCCTTCCTTCCTTCTTCCCTCCTTCCTTCCCTCACTCCTTCCTTCCTTCCTTTCTTTCCATTTTTCTTTTTCTGCTCTTTATTAGTTTGTATTAATTTTATGTGTTTTATAAAACACACATATATTGAATTGGTGATTTTATTTTATATTCAGTCCATATTCATTTATTGATCCTGCCTGTTTTTGATTTGTCAGACACAATTCTTAAGCAATCCATTCCTACTATATTGAATTTTCTTTTCTAATTTTCTTGACATATCCAATTCTCATTTTCAAATAGAGTAAGCTACAGCAGCTCTTATACCCAGCTATTTTAGCTTCTCTGATTCTCAACAGACCACATCTCACCTACTTTTCAACTACTGTTTCCATGTCTATCCATGTCTTCATCCATTTGCCCATTTTTAGTAAACATTCCACCAAGAAGCACAAATTCATTTACTTGGGGTTTTTTCCTCTTTATGTATAACTTGCAGTTGTTTATTCCATTTTAATTGCAGAACATCTTAATCTTTGATATATTAATTTCAGATCAATATTTGTCACAATATTTAACAGTTGCTGCAAAGCAGTTAGGTTCTCAGCCAATAACCAACCATCATCTGAATTTAAAAGTCTATATGCATTCACATTTCCGACCAACATACGACTAATATCATTCCAGGCTTTCCTTATATACTGTATCTATCCATAAATATATTAAGTACTCCCATGCTTCCCTTACTTCTTTCTCAATGTTAAGCCATTTGCTAAACATCCCATTTATTCCCACATATTCCCATTACATTCCATCATATACTGTTCTTTACAATTTAACAATAACCCTTCATCTCAATAATTACAGGAAACATTCCAAAATCTACTCTATGTACTTTATCATACATTTGTCTAAATCAATGTATAAGAATAATATTCACAAATGAGTTTTTCACATGTTAAAAAGCCATCCAGTCACTCCATATGCATACCACTTTTCAAAACTTTCACAAAGTGATTACAATTTTCTATTTATCTACATTTTTCTTGGATAGTAACATTTCTTTAGATTCTAGTTTTCAACATATACAATAACTGTCATTTTCACATAAATCTCTAAAACATGCCTTCCAACATTCCTCATTTCAATTTCATGCAAAATCATTTCATGACTTTTATTTTAAATTCTGCCAGAAGCTCCTTGTTTAGTTGTGTTCACTCATTTCCAAACCAATATTTTTCCCCATCAAAGGTGTTCTGCCTTTTTTAATCTTAACTGTTCTTTGTTCTCTTTAATTACATTCTCTGCAACTGTATTTTTCTCTTTATGGGTAATATTTTTTCATACTAATTTTTTTACTGCCATCTTTCTTTTACACCCATTTACTTTTTATCCATAGCCTCTTTCACTTCATCATTCAGCTTGGATACTCTTTTTGTTGCTGTAACTTTACATATATCTATGCACCATCGCAATATAACTTTGTAGTATAACTCTTTGTAGTATAAGAACACTCTACTCTGAGCAGCTTCTACATCCTCTTTCCATCCATTGTGGGTGAGGGGAAGAGCTTGGTCTGTCTTGAAATTTTTGTTTATACTTCATACTTTTTGTTTCTGTTCTTGTTCTACATGCTACCTTCACTTCACTTCACTTCTTTTCTTTTCTTCCTTATCTGTTTTCCCCAAGATATACCATTGGTAATATTTAATAATAATACTACAATATTCTGCAGAAAGAATAATTGCAGCTAGCCTGCCCTCCATGGAGGACCAGTTTATCAAGAGGGTCAAAATAAGGGTGGAGAAGACATCTGCAAACCCCTTTCATCTGAGTCATAACTTGTTTGAACCTTTTCCCTCTGAACAATGCTATAAGGTATTGTGTACCAAAACAACCAGGTACAGGAACAGTTTTTCTCCATGCCATCATTCAACTAAATACTTGACTTACCCTATATAAAATTAAACCAAGAAGTTCTGTCTCATGTGTTATTGTATTTATCAACATACAAGATTTCTAACTCTACACTATAATATTTTTTTTCTACTGGCTACACACTTTAGAAGTAAATTTTAACTTCTTTATTGCTATGTTATTATTCTGTTTACTGTTGTTCAGTATGTTCGTAAACATACTGAGAGCTGCTGTACTGAAGCCAAATTCCTCACATGTCTAACCATGGCCAATAAAGTATCTTTATCTCTTTAATAACCTATCCCATATTACCAAATATCATTACCAAAACATTCTCCACTAATTCTCTTATAATATTTTATTATAAACTATCAAGTCAATTTTGCTTTTGATTTCATATTCTTTTGCAACATGTATATCTGGACAGATATTTACTTAATTTACTTGTTTCAAAGCAGATGTTCATGAAACAACTACTATTCTCATTCATTCTCGGGTCTCCAAATGCCCTTATCATTTTTTGTACTCTCTTCTCTTGCTCCCATCAATTCATGCCTAACATAATGTGTTTTTCTCCTTGGATTCCACTTATTCAAATAACTGCATATTTGTCAACATTCACCAGAACTTAGCATCAAACTAACTTATGGAATCTGTAATGGAATATAGTAAGGAGAGGGGGTTTTCAAGAGGAGTAAGAGGCAACTCAGCTCAGATATTATGTGTGAGGGAAAGAGAGTGAAGACAGACCTCCCTAATAGTTCACAGAGCATATTGTAGATAGAGATAGTATAGTCCTCAGTCTGACAAGATTTTGTCTATAAGTGTGAAACAGTAAAGAACTCAGATTGGAAGAATCACTGTGTGTCATTCTTGCTTTTGGGCCTGACAGATTCCTACTTCTTTATAAACCCACAATAATGTTCATGACTTAATATACCCTTATGAATATTTCATTTTTTGTTTATTCAATTTACTTTGTATCATCATACTCCACAAAGATTCTGATAGTCACACAATTAAATGATTAAAAATATGACATTAAACATTATTTTTAACATTTATTGATTACATTTATATGGCTGCCCATCTTACGTACATGACTCTGGGCAGCTAACAATTAAAAACAGAATAAAAACAGTCAGCACAAATTAGTATTAGTTTCTCAACTGTTATTGATTTCAAACTTAAAGGCTGTTGTACGTAATTCTGTTTTTATTACCTTCTTAAACACCAGGAAAGAAAATCTCATGCAGCTTTTCATAAGAAGAAACTATAACTGAAAAGCACTAACTTCACTTATCCATGTAATCCAATACATAATAGATTTAAGAAAGGCCTAGTTGTGAGCAAATCTGTGAATTCTCAGATTAGTAATTTTCCAAAGGCAGGCTGGAGTTGAAGCAATCTAGCCACCTAAAAGGAGTGTATGCAAGGAAGGTCAGAAAAGTCAAGGTGATAGCCATGACCATATCAAAGCCTGTCACCCCAACAAGGCAGACCAGACTAAAACAACAATGGCATCTAGTTCAGGACTACTTTTATTGTAACAAGTCTGAATATACTTCCCACTTGTCTGAGATCAAATTACTTTCTCAAGTTATTTTCTTGGTCCAGGCTCAAGCCCTGTTCTCTCAATTATCAACCTCTTTGCTAAGCAAAATAAATTCTGGTCTCAATTCTGGTCCTAAATCGAGAACTACCTGTATATTCATACAGTCCATGCATTCACACCATCATCTGATTTATCTGCACTGTACTATAGGAGGGGTCAGAGAGAGAGAGTGTGAGCTAGGACTCCCAGATCTAGGCTGCAACAATCCAGATGACCACTGGATGGCAGCAACAAATTGAAGTTCTCTATATCCCAGTCTCCACCTAGTGGTGTGTTGCAGTCTAGACCTGATAACTCTACTCCTAACCCCAGCTTTACAAGTAGAGAAACTCCTGGCCACTGATTAAGATCATCTCTTTTCCAGGACTGGTTAAAAACTCAACTTTTGTTTCATACCTAGTGCAGGTCTCTCAACATCCTGATCAGCAAAGCCTCAAGAAGGTCCTTCAATAAGTTTATGCTTCCTTTTCAAAAAGCTACAACCAACCCAGGAAAGACCAGAGTATCTTGTCTTGTTCCCTTTATGTGCATGGGAATATTCCACTTAGCTTTCAACCTGGTTTCGCTGATAGTTCAAACACCAAAGAGCATTTAGCCTTTTATATTTTTGGAAAGCAAGGCAGAAGGAATAGCTTTGAATGGCAGTAAAAATATACACTCAGGGCAAGGTGAGTTTCAACAGCACAATAAAATCCATCAGTGGTCAGGGCAGATTAATTAACGTAATGTGAAGCAGCAGCTTTGCTAATGGTGGTATAAATGAGGCTCCTTCCTCCCATCCACCCCTCAAGCCTTAGGATATTTCCTCAAAGTCTTTTTTGTGAAAATCAGAGGGCATTTTTGTAAAGATTGTTATTATTGCATGACCTTGAAATCCGTGTTTCGCTTCTTTTCATCAAAATGACAGAGAGAGTGGATATGTTTCTTATCAGTTTTAATATTGGTTTGAACCACATCCAATCTAGATTTTTTTTAAAAAAAATATGTTTGTTTCAGCACAAGGTGTATTTTGTCTTATGAAAAGACAGGTTATCCTGATAAATTAAAACTGAGAAAAACTCATTCCACTATGGAATCATATTGCGTGACAAGGGATTGGAGCTTGTTCAACAAAACATAGTTAAAACAAGCCACACTTAGTACAGTATTGAAATCAAGTTACCAATGATGCAAGTCTGAAGATTAGGCATTTCTCTTGGTTCAATCAGTCGTTGGCAATGTTGTGGTTCCTTTTAAACATACTATAAAATAATAAAAGGCAAATAGCAGCAAAACTGCATTATAAAGAGAAATAACATCATTTTACAACTGGTTGCCTTTTTTTCAGAGTAGCTTGCACTGGCTTTATATGGAGAAATTCCTGGATTTGATTCTCAAATACTACATAAGTGCACAAAAAATTGTCAGTTTAGACTTGGAGGCCAGCCCTGTAGATAGTGATGTCCATGGGATAGTAAAACTCTGTTTTACAAGTGGCCCTCGACATATGACCATGGTGGAGTCTTCCCATTGCAGCCATAAGTCATAACAGTTGTAAAATGTGTCGGTCACTTTGCGATGGTCGTTAAGTGAACACAAAGGTAGTGAAGTGGCGGCTGAAGTTATTAAGTAAACATCGCGATTGTTATGCAAACAATCAAACAAACCCAGTGAGCAATCTGGAGGTTCTCTTGGACTCGCAACTCCTGCTCAAAGAGCAGGTGGCTGTTGTGGCTAGGAGGGCCTTTGTACAATTTTGGGTTGTGCACCACTTGTGCCCTTTCCTGGACCAGGAGTCCCTACACTTGGTCACTCATGCCCTTGTCATATCTTTGCTGGACTACTGCTATGCACTCTACATGGAGTTACCCTTGAAGAGCATCTGGAGGCTGCAGCTGGTGCAGAATGTCACTGAGTGGATGCTTCTAGGGGCCTATAGAATGATCCATATAACACCTCTTTTCTGCGAGCTGCATTGGCTTACAGTCTGCTTCCGGGTGTTGATTTTGACCTTTAAAGCTCTGCATGGCATGGGACCAGGTTATCTGAGGAATCGTCTCACCCCAACCGCCCCTCCACATCCAGTGGAAGTGACCCACTTTGGATCCTGTCAGCCAAAGAATTTCAGCTGGCGGGGTCAAGAAGAAGAGTCTTTTCTGCTGTAGCTCCTGCTTGTAGAACATCTTGCCCCCAGAGGTGATGTCTGCTCCCACCTTTGCAGCCTTCCAGAAGGGCCTTAAGACCTGGCTCAGCCAGCTGGCTTGGTGCCCCAATGGGGGTACATCATCGTGGAGGTAGCTGGTGACGGAGTATTGACCTCCTCCTCCATATATATGTTTTCACTCCTCCCGTCTCTGTCCAGCTGGTTTTTATTTTTATTTGTATTAATAAGCAGCTGCTACACTCTCACCAAGACTGGCAGGGCCAGCAGACTCCACTCTCCCTTCCAGTGATGATATTACCTGTTCTGGAGGAAAACAACCAAGCCCAGAGAGCATTTAACTCTGCAGTTCAACCCTGAGCTACGTATTCTCATCCACTGTCTCTTTTCTAAGGAGAGTGTGACTGCCAGCTGCAGAGCAAGCTCAGGAAAAGACACATTTAATTTTAGGAGTTGCATAAAAGCAACATATGCGTGTCATGAGTGCTGAAGCACCCGCCTTTTGGCCTTTGAATATGAAATGCTGAGCAGCAAATAATTCTACTACTATCAGATGGTATAGGGTACATCAGCTTCTCTGTTCTCAGAATCCGAGAGTTGAAAGAAGGTTGCGGGTTTTCTATCCCAAGTGGTTTATAAGAGGAGAGAGCTCTTGAGCTTCTCCTGGATGGCTTAATGGATTTCCCTGCACGTATTTGTAGGTCCTTTCCATCTCCCTCATTCTATGATGCTTTAATTCTGTGAAGCCATTTAACACAAGGCCACTGAATTCAAGTGCTGTTTGTTGCAGAAGCTTAAAGTCTCCCTGATATAATGGCGGTCTGGTCTCCATCTGAAAACCTCCCATGAGAGCCCATCACCATCCTGGTGATCAGTTCCACCAATGAACTGCTTCTAAAGCCAATAAATGTTCATTCCCACCCCCCAGCATTCAACAAGGGTCTGCCTTGCTGTGTTTATAATCCATAATACCACATCCTGCATCATGGAATGAGAAAAATGAGGCCATGGCTGCCCTTTGGTATGTTCTCCTTGCAGAGATTGAAGACAAGATGTCTTCTCCCTCAGGCTAAACTTGCCTATTTCCCTCAGTCTCCATTATTCTTGCATATTCATCTTGCCTTCTGTTCTCACATGCAAATGACAGAGTAGCCAGCTGCTGCCAAGGACCCCAGCTGTAACGAAACTGCCTAAACAAGTGATACCTTTTTCATCCACTGTGGGAGTTTATATCCATTTCCCACAACTCGTCATGCTGGAAGTTAAAGTTCTTAACATCTGGAGGGCATCAAAGTGAGGAAGGCTGCAATTATAATCCTCTATAAACCACTGACAATCACATAGTTGTGGCTAACTAAAAGTTGAATCTGTAAATAAGTATGAATAAATACCTATATACCATGACAGCAAAAGCAATCCAAGAGTTGTACCACCCATGTGAAACCATGTTGCCACATAAAACAGCTTGCCACTCTATCCCCCATCCCAAGTTGTCTTCCGGGTATCCAACTGTGGCATCTTGTCCTCTCTAAGTCACTCTCAGGTCTCATATCCACCCACCAACCTGCTTGCTATGCACAGTGATCTAGCTAAATATTGGTTTTAAGCTGGAAGTTTTAGCAAGCTGAGCCAAATATATATTTATAAGACTCTGTGGTATTCTAATCCTTCCTTAAGACTTCAGTTTGGACAAAGTCCAGATGTTCTTTAAAACAGGGATGGGCAGACCCATAGTCAATAACCACAAGTGGTCCTCATATGCTCCTCAGAAATTTAGCAGCATCTCGTGCCAAACAAATAAAAGGGGAAATCCCACTTTGATTAATTAAAAGCAGTATAGGGACTATTGAATAAGCTTTACACACTGAAAAAAACTGCTTTAAAAAAAATCATCTGCTTCCTTAAAATCCCTGGTCCACTTGCATGATGTCATTGCATGTCCATTTTGGTTTTTAGCAATCAAAAATTATTCCCATTCTGTAAGATGTACAACCTCAAACCATGGCAACATTGCCTTCCTTTGCTATATTTTGTATTAAGGATGGCTTATACTTCTCCGCAATTGCGTGTCGGCATTGACATATCCCTACACAGCACACAGGGTTTTGGATAAGCAGAAGATGCAGATGGTCACAGATGGTCGAACACGCACACCTCCCAAATCTCAACTGGGCATTGTGTGGAGTGGGCCTCCTGCATGCTGTTTGGACGATTCCTGCTGGGATGTGGGTGGAAGGCAACTTTGGTGTTTAAGTGCTCCTGTTCATGTTCTCAGGAGTATGAATGGGACAGTTGTGCGACTGTCCCTGAATGACAGACTCGTATGGTCACATGCGCAGTTGCAGAGAAGTATAATCCAGCCTCTAGTGCTCCTGATGCAGAAGCACCTTGCTCTTTTGACTTCCAACTTATTTTTGTTGCTTTGCTTGGTGTAAGGCAACTTTAAGATGTGTGGACTTCAACATCCAGAATTCTCCACCTGTCACACATCTTAAGGTTGCCAGGATTTTGGAAACGCTGGGGTAAGAAACCTTAAAAGTAGGTTTATGAAAGATGGTTTAGTAGGAAGAGAACCGTATTACTTTATGGTTACCCAAAAATCAGCATCTTTTCTAACTAACAAATATTCATAAAAGGCATACGCTTTTGTGAGTACGGCTCACTTTATCAGATGTGGCTTTTAGGATTTAAATTGGGATGAGGTGGGAGAAGAGGGGAAGAGAAAGGAATAGAAAACAAGGTAGTTACGCAGATGTAGGTTACACATGAGACAGATTACAAGTACCTCATCCATAAACAATTTAATGTGTTCAAAATCCTTTGTGTTGGTTGAGACCTTTTGAGATTGTGGTGTACATGAGTTCAGCAATTTCTTGCTCAATGAAGCTGTTAAACTTTCTTTATTCCAAAACAGCCATTCTGAGATCTGTAATGAAGTGTCCTAGGAGATTGAAATGCATTGATATTACTTTGTCCTTGTTTGGAGCCCTGATGTGAAACTGGTCTCCATTAATTATTTTGTGAAAAGTTTGCCTTGTTTGTCCTATATACAGTCTGGAGAAGCATCACTAGCCAATGATAGCTTGTATTAGAGGAAGAGCATATGAAGGTATCACTAATCTTGTCTTTATGCTTGCTGGGATCCTTACAGTGCTACATATACAAGTAGTCTTACAATCACAACTGGGACAAATAAGCCAGGCAGTTATTGAGTCATACCCAGTTTTATGACTTTTTTTGCTACAGGTCTCAAGTGAATCGCTGTAGTTGTTTAGTGAATTATGTGGTCAAATCTGGCATCCCCATTGATTTTGCTTGTTGGAAGCTGGCTGGAAAGTCACAGATTATGATCACATCACCTTGGGATGCTGCAACTGATGTAAATACATGCTGGATGGCAAGTCCCTGAATTTTGATCATGTAACTTTGGGGATGCTGCAAACAATTGTTAGTGTGAGTACCAGTTGTAAATCACATTTTTCAGTACTGTTGTAACTTCATATGGTCACTAAACGAAAACTTGTAAAACAAGGACTACCTGTACACCAGCAGCATTATCAGTGGAGCAGCTGTGAACAAAAGAGTGGAAACTTCATTTTAAAATAGACATTTTCTTTCTTTTTTTTACACATATACACAAGATGAGGAACAAGAAGTATGATTAAGTAGATCCAAAACTGAAATATATTAGATATATTAGGTGAACTATGGTTTCCTGAACTAACCTGGTTGGTTGAGTTAGTAGTTGACCATGAGCCACAAATCAGCCAGCTGCATTTTCATTGAATGGGTTATGTGAATTCATCCATAAACCGATCTTCATCTCTTTATTCAAACATCACCTTGCCAGAGTAGGAAATCTGTTCCTCTAACATTTAACTATTTTAGCTGATGAGTGGAATGAGCTACGGGTAACTTTGTGTGTGGTGTCTTCCTGCTTGTGTGCATGTGTATTACAGGACAATTTTACCAAAAAATAAACCAGTACAAAACTGCACAAAGCACTTGAAAATATTGAAATCCCTATCCAGTTTGAAAGCAGGGTGGTTCACCCATCATATGCATGCATGAGCCTTTCTGGTGTAGACATGTGATATGGTGGTTAAAGTGTGGAATAGAAAATGTTGTTTTTGTTCAGTCGCGCAGTCGTGTCCGACTCTTCGCGACCCCATGGACTACATTACGCCAGGCCCCCCTGTCTTGC
>JANHZU010009679.1:0-31078 GCA_032468055.1 Acrochordus granulatus | reverse complement strand
TCATTAGAAAAGACTGTGATGCTGGGAAGGATTGAAGGGAAGAGGAAAAGGGGACGGCAGAGGATGAGATGGATAGACAGCATAGACAGTGTGATGGGCATGGGCTTTGGAAGACTCCGGGAGGCAGGACAGGGGGGGGCTGGTGTACTGCAGTCAATGGAGTTGTGAAGAGTCAGACATGACATCGCAGTTGAACAACATCCATTTAAGGCTTATTTATATTACCGTCTGCATAGACAAAATGATAATCAGATTTGAAGAAAGCCAAAAGTTTACAGATGTACAAAAACAGGGGAAGAAAAATCTCAAGGATGAGAATCCAATAGTCCCACAATGGATTGTGCATATTCTGCATCCAGGAAAACCAATTCATTTAATGGAGGAGGAAGGTGGAAAGCCAAATAATGTCAGTTTGGAAGGACTCAGTATGTAGAGTTGACCTAACCAAGTTTTTATCTTTTTATTCTTAGCAATTCATCAGTAAGAAACCAATCTGTAGTAAAAGGATATGAATAGTTCTCTCAGTTCTTAACAAAGCCAGTAGCTTGAGCACTGCGAAGGTATATGAAATTAAATTTGCAACAACATAGATTGAAAGAAACAATTAGAACTGATTGCAGACAGATACAATCATTGCAGACAGTTCAGTAAAAACATCTGCTCAATGCAAAGAGATTATTAAAAGCAAATAAGATGTTAGCCTGTGTTTCAAAGGGGCACAGAAAATAACCTGGAAAATGCTACAAATTACAAGATTATTTCATGAATGGCATGACCTTCCCTTCAATATTGTAGACAGTTTTGGTTGCTTTAGCTGAATAAAAGAAATTGAGAACAAAAAAAGAGAACAAAACTACAAAGGCCTCTTGGAAAGCACAAGAGGAATATAGAAATTTCAGCAAGGCATAAGGATAAATGAGAAAATTGGCAGTGATAAACCATGTAGCTGGAGATAAGTCAGTCTAATCAATGAAAGAAGCAAATGGTCACTGGGTTGGCTGGCTGGCTGGCTGCTTCTTTCCAATACAATCTTTTTCTGGGTCACTGCTAGAGTCATAACTGATTTAGGATTAAACTGCTGAGATACAAACATTTTTGCACATTTTCACTTTCCTTTGCCAAGATGCTACTTTATTTGCCAGTTAGAGTTGCCCTTAGTCAATTAACTTTGCTGTAGCAAATTGTAGAATTGCCAACAAAGCTCTGGAATTTGGGGCATCTTCTGTTTCAAATGCCAAACAGGCAGTTGAACATTAAAAAAAACAAAAAACCAGAATTGTAATGAGCTAGAAAAGGAAATTTATAATATTTACATCAACAATAGAAGTTGATGGTGTCTTGTCAAACCTATATTTTTCCACAGCTATTTTTGCATTAACGATTGCTGGAACAAGGCAATAAATTGCTTTCTAGGGCTCGGATGCTTCAGAAAATGTACTCCCTGACTGCCCTTTGTCTCCCAACTGTAGTCAGATTCTTGCAGGCCTGCCAAGTCAAGCAGCTGTTTCAGCAAAGACCTATCATCACAATGTCAATGCTCTTGGATTTCATTCAGCATTCAAGCTAAAGTTTTAAACATCAGGAAATAGAATGGGTAATCAAAATCTTAGATTGACAAGGTTATTCTCTTACTGGACATTAAAGATCTTTTACCAAAGTTCTATTAAGGCAGGCAAGTTATACTTTCCATTGACTGTTACATAATGAATGGCCAAAAAGATGAGAGCTTCCTTTGTCATAGCAGTATTTGCTCCATAACCAATTATAGACCATGATTACAATTAACCATGCTGCTGTTCTCAATACACTACAGTGATTATGGGTGAAGTTTTACAATGATTCCAATTAGAATCCTTGTGACCTAACAATGTCATGCACCAAGCAATGCTCTCCTTTAACATCTGCCTTCCTAGTTTGAAATGGGAGCACTAAAAGCATTTTGACATGCAGAA
Organism: Acrochordus granulatus; assembly: GCA_032468055.1. Taxonomy (NCBI): domain Eukaryota; kingdom Metazoa; phylum Chordata; class Lepidosauria; order Squamata; family Acrochordidae; genus Acrochordus; species Acrochordus granulatus. The sequence continues at coordinate 29,126 of JANHZU010009679.1, read as the reverse complement.
GGAGTAAAGTTTCAAGTGCCATTTGTTACACTGAATATGGAAAAATAAAACTGAGCAACTCTAGTTACCTTTTATTAATGAAAGAAATGCATGAGAGCAGAACCCCGTCTTGCCTCAATTCAAGGGGAGAAAGCTACTTCTAATGAAAAGATAATTAGTGCATTGATAAATTTCATATTGGGTGAGAAGTACACATGCAAGTGGAATCTATTGAAAATATGTAATTACCTTTTATGGTTTTTCTGCATCTGTTTGGTCCTAATATGCTCTTGCTTTAGTGAATTTTAAGACTTTATTATATAATTCCACTATATAATCAGGGATCACTATATAGTCAGGGATCACATAATAAATGTAGCCCAAATTGGCTCAGGAATATCAGCAGGGACAAATACAGCTCTTGCATTTTTTTTCTTGGTTTGAGTACAGTGAGGGAAAAAAAACATCTTTGCTGGCAAGAACATTAATTTAAAGCTTCCTCTTTAACTGTACTCATCTAGTAGTTTTATGTTCACCAGCCATACATGGAAAAACTTTTGCATGATCCAGTGTTACATTTGTTAATATATATTGTAAGGATGTTAATGCCTCAATATACATCTTCAACCACAATTTTTCTGCAACTAGATATTTAACTTCCAGGTGTCTCAGTCTTATCAAGAGTACATTGACTCCATTTATGCAAATGATTTTTAAAGTTTCATAATTTGTTTCATAATTCCAGATATTTTGCCTTGATGAATTGTTTTTCTAAATATCTTTTCAGATTTTGGATGTCAATTATTAATTATATGGTTATTTCTAATGAATAAAGACTGTGCTGGAAGAAAATCTAGCTCAATATTAAACTAAGAATTTAATGACAGTACAGAAATATACAGTTTCAAGTTATTTCCAGTGATACTTAACTTCAAAAAAGGGGAGCTCCCCTTAGTTTGATTTTATAAAATAAAATAATTAGAAAACTCCTACATATGGATAGTTTGGTCTCTTCCTTAATACACTAACTTGCACAGCCTAATTCTATCCCTCTGCCTTACTCATAGAATGGAGCGTATTTGCTCACCATTCTTTTCTTGCAGGCAACCCTGTTCTATAGCCTTCAGATCTTTTTTTTACCTTCAGTTATCCAGAAAAACACAGTACCTCTTGTAACTAAATTATCCCCATATTCACATCTGCCATTATGTTTAATACAATGTGAGTTTCAGCAGATGGTACAAAATATGTTGGGGAAGAGTGATAAGAAAATTAACCTTTTTAGGACTTCAACAATTCAGGTTCAAAATTATGTTTCAAATCCCTACTAGGTGTAAATGGAGATGGAATAGATACAGAGGTGATTAAGCAACTGAATACAGTCAAACATTTCTGAACATGATGTACCTGCACATTTGTTCAAAGAGCCCAGCGTATCCCTCACAAATGCTCTTTCCACTTTGAAGGACATCCTGGGGTTTGAAAGACTGATTCTTCTTATTATGGAAACCAACAGCATCATATTCTGGAGGAACAATGGAACAAAAAATATATAAAACCATGTGAAGTTGCAAAAGTTACTGTATTCTAGAAATGGACGCAACTACTCATTCCACTGTAGAACATGCAAGTCTATCCTAAACAATGAGTGGATAAAAGGCTAAAATGTTTAAGAGATAATTATCAACCTTTGATGTTTATTAGCTATAATAATAAATGAGATCTTCAATTCTGATTACATAAGTTTCATGTAAGTTTCCAACTCAGCTTTTTGTATGTGTAAGGTTTTTGTACATGTATTTTTCATCACATATTGTTCCAAATATTTTCCTGAATAAAATAGATTTTTGTCAGTTTTGCAGAACAGATAAAGCAGAAATAGTTGAGAGAAGGACATGAGAATAACAAAAAAATACAATATTTTATTTGTGTTTCCTGCAGGTCTTGGAAAGGAATTTGAATCTAGATACTTCCTTTTAATTATACCTATATTTTTCCCCAGAAGGTATGTATTCTAGACTAGTGTTTTTTCTAAATGTGAGCCATATGATCCCCCCCCAGGCTGTGTCATATTTATAGAAGGCCACAGTAAATTTCTGAGAGGGCCAGTCAACTACAAGGGCTGTGATCAAATTTCATAATTCTCACATCTCATTCTCTGTTAATTTCAGCAGCATAAATATTGAAAATGACTACAGTTTAAAATAAATATCAACTAACAGCGACTAAGAGGGAGTAACTAACTGGAAGAGCAGGCTGCTTGGAAAAACTGCCGGCACTGTGCTGCCTTCTCCCCAGGGGCAGCAGGGTAGAGTGGCTGGTAAGCTGCAACCTTGAAACAGGTGTGGAGGAGACATGCATTTCAAAGGCTCTGCAGCCATCAGCAAAGAGGAAAGCAGCTGAATAAAAAGAGGCATTTTTCTCTTCAAATGGTCCAGAGCGAAAAGAGGCAAAGCAAAACAATGTGGGAAGGCACAACTACTTTAACAGAGGAAAAGTAGGACAAATTCCAGAGAAAGGAATTAAGACAGAAGAGTATTGGTAAGAGGAAAACATTGTTATATAATAGCAATAGTACAAAAGTAATATAGAGAAAATTGTACAGAGAAATAGTAATAAAAATAGAGTACAGAATAAGAGGCAATAGAAAGCACTCATTTATAGATTGTTTCAATTTTATATCTTGTTTTTTTCCAAAATAAAATATCTCCCCAACCCTTAACAAGGTTTTTATACGTGCGTGTGTATAAAAATAAACACACGTCCAGGGTCCAATGCTTTTGTGTATCTTTTGGGTCTGGGTCAATCAAATTGCATATAGTTTTAAAAAGAACCCCTGACAGTCACAGAGATAAATGAGTCTCAAAAAAGGGCCATGAGCAAAAAAGGGTTGAGAACCCTCTTTTAGACTGCAAAGTATCCCTTGGTCATATATTCCCAATCTAAGTTGACCCCAGGACAGCAGACATGGATACAAGGCAAAGAACAAGCGTTACCCACATAGTTCACAGAAAGAGACTGCTTACCAATGTGGTGGCATATCCATATCCAAATGGCCCTAACTTTCTCCAAGTCAGTATGTGCTACACGGAGCAAGTTTTGCACTAACTCTTCCACACTCCTTTTGGCATTCACCTGTAATTTGAGGTTGTTAGATGTCAAGATATTGTCTAATTTAGAAGCAGCAGTCAGTTTGGCTTTCTTTACCTAACATTCAGTTCAGAAAGTCCATGCATCTCTATTTGTCAGGCTCAAGTCCAGAGATGAAATGGCAAAATCCAATCAAATGTAATCCTTACTTTGTTTGCACCTAATAGTCTTGTAAAACTAAAGCTATAACTTTGTAACCTACTAGATATATCCTGAGTAATTTAAGTGTGTGAACCTCTTCCCCCATTCCCATCCAGCTCAGGACTGTGCAGTCTCTTAATCCAGACCTCTTTCTGAGAAGGCTCTGAACTGCAAAATACTCTCTCTCTGCTGCTGGAGGTGCATATTTCATTACACTATTGATTTCTAGTGATTGCTTTCCTTGTGTCAAAGAAAACACACAAGTTTACAGTTTGCCTTAGAATAATTTAGGGGTGATTGGAGGGGGAGGACAAGTTATATATTTTTATAGGAACCTAATTTACCATCAGAGTTGAAGATTTAGTCCTCAGTCTAAATCGGCTGTCCTGCTATGCTGTACAGCAACCCATGTTTTAAACAAATTTCAAAAACACTGTCAGGTAGGATTACTCTACTATTTTATGTATGCAATAACATTCATAATTTAGGTGTGAGTAGTTATAACAGATTTCAGTTCAATTATTTCATTTTCCAATGTATCCTTAGTGTCAATAAGAATTATTCAGCCCTCAGCCCAAAGATGAGATTGAGCTATGAAAACTTCTCTATCGGTTGATCAAGACCATATTCTAAACATCTGGAAACTGCATAGTCAGAGGCATCTCATTCTAGATTGGGAATGTCTTTATAATAAATAATTATAAATTTGTTTTTGAGTTGACAATGTGATTTTGTTTGAGAAATTGGAAATAAATCCTGGAGGTTGCCTTAAAGTGAGATATTAAAGGAATTTGGAGGGAAACTTTGATAAGACTCGAGATATTTCTGAAAAGGCTTCAATAGTCTTGAGACTTTAATGATAAAAATGGATGCAAATTTAAAAATTCTTAGAAGAAGATCAGGGAAATTTCTAAGGAAATATTTTATGTTAAAGACAGAGTACATCATGAGAAGGCAAAAAAAATATTACCAAGTTTGATCTCTGGTATCTTCAAATAGAAGGTTGGAGAGTAGGGAAAATTTTCAATTTCCTATTGTGATCTGCTTACAAATGAGGCTGCTATACAGTGTTCTTCAGCTTTCCAATCTCAAGATAACAGAAACTGGATATCTGCTTTTGGTCAACACAGCTTACACAAGGATAGATGGGCAAAGAATTTTAGCCTGTTCTAAGACAGTTTCTTGTATTTTTAAAATTTAACAACATTATTGGGAAATGGTTGCATTTTACTTAAGTGGATCTAAACACGCACATTTTTTTCAAAGATCCCTTCATAAAGATCATCTATGTAAAACATATTGGATTTCAACTCTTAAAATACAGTATCTTTTTTTGGCCACACTTAATAGGAATAATGACAAGAAAAGATCAACGTATTTAGACAGTACCTGATGGAAAGGATTGAGATCCATCAAATTTCTAATGGAACTTTTGTTCTCTCTCTCTCCATCTATCTATCTATCATCATCTTGTACTTCTAAAGCAACTGCATCACTCAAGGTGGTAGATGGTATTCATGTCAGTTATCTTTTGAGCAACTTTTTTTCTATGAAAATCCAGCTTCCACTGAATTGGCTGCCAATTCGCATTTAGGACTTGAATGAGTTTCATTTTTATTCAAGAAGAGGAAATGGCTTCCATAATTGTGGAAGAATGAGGTCAGTATACAACAGAAGACACAACACAGGAGCACAGATACAGATACAGTGAAGCTCTTGCATGGATCACTTGTATTCTGTACGCCATTCAAGTGGAACTTGTCTGAAGCAATAGATTGCAGTCATCAAATCTTAGCAAATTGTGTTTTATAATTTGTCATAAGTCTGATGATTGCAGCTCCTATTTACAAATCAGGTACAACATAATTCCCAGGATCCACCAAGTATAAATTTATATTGCAGTTCAATTTACTTCCCTCTTTCTCCAAAGCAGTGTATGTATATGTATTAAATTAACACTATTGTGCAGTTTTTAATTCAGTAGATATCTGAATTATCATTTTTTTATTCGCAGCTCTATAACTCTTAACAAATGGTCAGACATGCTAGTAATTTGGACACATAATCAAATAACAATATATTGTATATACAGCAGTTATCCAGACTAATTTAAAATAGCTGGAAAACTAAATAACTGAAATCCTCATGATTTCCATAATATTGCTGGAAATAATTAACACAAGAATCTATACAATGTGGTAGACAGTAAGACATATTTAGTGCAAGGGTTCCAGAAAGGGTGGAAGCTCAGTTTGAGACAAATTATTATGATTTTCAGGACTTATTTACCTTTTTTGCATATATATCCAATTTTTCAAACTGCTTCAGGTCCAAAGGAATAGATTTTAAGCATGATTTGTCCCATGGATAAGCTGGAAATAAACACGCAATCAGGTATAATTAGGGTGACCAGATACAGAAGCTCTACCTTCTTCTGCAATTGATCTTCCTAGATTAATTATTTTGGAAAGAATAAGACATTTCTATAAGCCAACAATCTAGTAAATAAATTTATAATTTATATGCTTCACTGTTGGATTTTTTTTGGCTCATAGTATTATGTTAACACAACCAAATGTTTTGTAACAGCTTAAAGAACACAATTAATAAGCCTTAAGGATTCTTGGAGTGATAATAGCAGAGGACAAGGTACAAATATGACCAAGCAAACATACATGCTTATGTTTGGGCTGAACTGTTTCAAAAATGTTCACTTCTCCATTCAAAATATGCAGATTCTTGATCAGTGGCTTTGATTAGGGCAAGGTACATTAGATAACACTCTCCCAGGCTGACATACTTGCAGATTTTATCTGCAAATAATGTCATTCATATCCACTTGGGTTAGTTGCCAACTAAGCAGAATTTGGATGAGGTGATGGGAGCTATAACTTCCAACGTTGCTGCAGAGTCAATATTATTTCAAGCAAGTGCTACTCTAGATACAAAAGTATGAACACATCTGCTCAAATTAGCTAATTAACATCCTGTTTTTACAACTTTATAAAGAAGAGGGGCCCTGCTTTCTTATACACCTAATTACCTGCCTTGTTTCTCAGCTAACAAGGAATCTTGTTTTATTCATGTGTTCTTTGGAATCTTGGGGCTCAATCACTCTTGCTCATTTGGCACTGTTGCAGAAATGGCTGGACCTGGGCTGAACTTGTAAAAACACAAATAATCTAATCCAGTGTTTGGGTTCCATGCTACTTTTAGAAAACATCCATCCTGAGAATTACTTGGTATCATGAGTTTTTAATTTTTTTTTTGGAGATCTCATGAGATGACTTCAAATTGTCCTAAGATTCCAGTCCTGTGACATGAATTTTGATTATCACAACAAATTTGGACTGAATTTAAAAAAATGGTATTGGGATCTGGTGGGGAAAGAGATTTAATCTTTAAGCAAGGCTATGCATTAGCAAACATCCATTTGAGATTAAGAGTAGTGCCTGGGGTTTACATGGTGCTCCTGTCCAGTGGACTCCAACTAGCTTATATTGCCTTACTTAAAATATTAACAATATATTTTGTTTAGTGTAATAAAATAACACCAAACATTGCAAGAAAGGTTATGCTCATCAACAAAACCCATCCAAATATACCCCAAACACTCTCTATTTCTGTTAAGTCTCTTCCTAAAGCTTTCTTAAATCTCAGATTTTATGGTCTCCTAAAGCTCAACAGGGTGGGATCTGGAAAAAAAAATTCCAAAAAAGAGGAGCTGAAAGATTTAATTATTTGGTCTCTGTAGATGGCAGTTCCTAAGAGAAGGGAGCCAGAGTGGGTTTACCATACTTGATCTCATTGGGCAGGCAGAAACCATGAGAAGCAGATAGTCCCATACAAATCTAGGTTGCGAGATATGCAAAGCTTTTAGCACCTGAGTTACACCTGACAATCACCTGGCAATCACTGCAATTTTCAAAGTAGGGATGTTACTTGGGAGATCTTCTATATTGTCAAGTAACTATACTTAGGATCAATTGAAACTTCCAGGTGATTTTCATTGACAGCCCTACGTACAGAAAATTGCAATAATATATTTCAGATTGGAGATTTCCAGAGTCACACTATTCCTTATTCTAAGTTAGGGAGCATCCTGTTCCTAAACTTTCTTCCGCACCTGAGATTACAGGAAAGGGAAGGTGCTACCAAAGATAAATCTTGTGTCAGGAGCTAGAGGATACCTCTGGGTTTAAACCTCATTTCTAAGCTGCAATGAATAAAGACAAAACACGATGTATGTGTGGGCCACCTACTGTACTGAGCAGCCATCTGTCTGTCTCAACCAGCACACACGCACCAGGCATCTGTCTCTTTAACAAGCTTGTTTGTATACATGGCCTTTTACTGAAGAGGGCTATTACAGTAACCTAAAGAGAGCTAAGGCAGATTTATGCTTTAAGAGGTTCCTGAAAAGTAATCTCTGAAAATTACTTTTCACCATTTGGGAGTATGATATACTTCAAATTGGTGGTCTGTTTTGATCTTTCTAGGCTATAAACGAAAAGGCTCCAAGCAATGCACAAGAAGTCATGCACTGATATAAAGTTACCACTAAGAGCTGGAATCCTGTGCCAGCCGGCTGGTGCATTGTTCCATTCGAGCAAACAAAGGCTACATTGGACCCTGGCGGGCACTGACTAGTCCAGTTTCTGATCCTTCATAAAAAGCCCATCGAAGTATTTGAATTTTCAGCTAAAACATACACCAAATGTAAAGGAATCTAATAAAGTAGACCTGGGAAGGATCAGGTGATGAAAATGAAAGCCTCCCCTGACTTATACATTGGATCTCCATCCTCCATTGGATGGCAAAGCGTTTGGAATTATGTCAGCCTCCAGATATTTGTTTAAAGACTGCTTTCCATCCAAGTCTGTCCTTTGGTAGATTCAACTTTTATTTGCCTTTTAAAATTTGTTTTGTTTCTCCATATAACTTTATCAGACCTGGGCTGCAAAAATCCGGGTGACTATGAGGTCAGTGTTACCCAACTTCAGCAACTTTAGATGTGTGGACTGCAACTCCCAGGATTCTGGTTGGGGAATTCACAGAATTGAAATCCACACCTCTTTAAGTTGCTGAGGAGGAGAAACACTGATCTAGGTAACAGCAAAGAACGTTTTCTGCATGACCTTTGTGTAATCTTGTGGTCATCTGGACTTTTGCACCTCAAATTTGATGGTTGTAGCTACCAGGGCACATTTAAAAAAAAACTATTACCAGTATATTTGGTATATTCTAGTAAAATACCAAAAATATACTCTGTGTGTGTGTGTGTGTGTGTGTGCAGGTGCACACATATGTGAGAGAGAATGGGAGGAGAAGAAAACAGAGAAATTGGTGTCTATGTGTGAAAGAAAAGTGTATGTTTAAAAGAGAGAGAGAGACTGAGAGAGCAGGGAGAGAGTCTTTAGATTACACATCTAACATTATTTTAATTGTTGTGGAGTTATTTTAACTGGTGAAGCATTTAAGCCTTTTTTGTTTAAAAATATTTCTAATTACTGTCTCCCTTTCTTAGTCATTTTAATGGCAACTTTAACAGGAAATATGGTTGTCTTTTATATAATTATTCATTTATAAATGAGTTTATCTGTAAGTGGAAGATTTATAGCCTAACTCAGGAAAGAGGAGAAGTTATTAGTCTTGAAAATATTGACATGGATTAGGGTTAGTCTGAATGAGCCTCAAGGCTACCTTTGGGCTCTGTTATTTCTGAGGGCCAAAGATGCTTCTGAGTGCAGCTTTCTTGGATGTGCACTCCAAAATCTTACCTCTTGACTTCAAGTTTCCACCATGAATGTGTTTCCATAGAAAACAAAGGGAATTAAAGATTTTGTTCAGATGGTTGCATAAATGCAATTTGGTCAATCCTCGTCTAACAATTAGTCAAGAAAAAAAACAGTCTACCCCCCCTTTTTTACATCTGTAATGGAACTGGAGAAATAAGGAGGAAGTCTGACATTTTCCATAAAGTTCAGTGGTTTATTTAGAAATCTGGCAAAATTTGAAAACATGTCATTAATGCTATACAATCCTTTTTTGCTCAGAGTTGAGTGTTTGCATTTAATTAATATGAGAACTTAGGAATGGAGAAACAAGCAACAAAAGTTATTTCCTGATGATGTCTTAAAAAATAAAAGTTCAGACAGTAATCTGAAGTTGTGACTTGCAATACTTGTGCCATGTATGTGTACCTGGCCAACAGCTGATTTTGGCAAAAGATGCTAAGAAACACAAAAAAGGGGTTTTCAAGTATGTCCGAAATAAAAAGAAAAGGATATCTGCAACAGTTGTTCAGTGAAGAAGGCAAAATACAACTAGCTAATCGGTACAGTGGTGCAAGTGGTTAATAGCTCGGCTTGCTGGCTGGAAGGTCAGCGGCCTGAGTTCAAGACCCAGCGTTGCTGTGCAGCAGGGCAGCTCCTGCTGTTTTGCCTTAGCTCCCACCAACCTAGCGGTTTGAAAGCATGCAAATGCCTACTTTGGCAGGAAAAGTAACAGTGTCTGTGCGCCTTTCGCATCTAGTCATGCCGGCCACATGGCCACGGAAGCATCCGTGGATGAACACTGGCTCTTCGGCTTTGAAACAGGGATGAGCACTTACTCCTTAAGCATATCAAATGCGTAAGGAATAAGCATATCAAATGCTTAAGGAATAAGCATATCAAATGCTTAAGGAATAAGCATATCAACCCTAGAGTTGGTCACGACTGGCAGGGTAACCTTTACTTTTAATCAAAACTAAACAACAAACCTAAAATAAAATAAAGGCAAAAATATACAACTCCTGTTTTGACTCTGTTCTTCCACAAGTGGTATATCTTTCCCCAGACATTTAAGAAGAACAGGCTGAAGGGGAAGGTTGGAAGATTGAGAAAAACATGATCAGGGAACATCTATTTATTCTGAATGAGTTTAAATCTTCAGCACATTGTAGTGTGCTAAAGGTATAACATCTAGCATTCTTTCTGTAGGTAATACACACCCATCAGTTATCAGGAGGCTTTTTATTGTTACTAAATTCCAGAGTACAAGACATGGGATAATCATTTTTACTGACATGATGATTGAATGCTGAGCATTTCTAACAGCAGAAACTGTGAAGCCAACAATCTGGAGAGTTAGTATTTCCCATTCCTTGGAAGTATTCAAGTATTTGTCAGGAATACTTTAGTTTGGATCCCTGCAATGAAGGGGATTAGACTTGTTGGCCAAAGTGAACATTTCCAGTTCCATGAGTCCAGAATCCCAAGACTGCTGTCTCACACCAAAATAAAACAGAGCTTGAATGCTAACTTTGGTAGCACTGGCATTTTTGAAGCACTGGTTTGTCCATTGAAAATCATACTTATGTTCATTACCAACAGAAGAGAATCAAAGGATTAAAATACTCTTAATTTGCTGATTTCTCCCAAGAATTGCCCCCCTTCCTACAAATCCCTCTTGCTTGGTTAATATTAATAAATATTAGGGTAAAATTATATATTAATAAATATTAGTTAATATTAATAAATATTAGGGTAAAAATGCTTAAAAGGCCCGGTTTCCTAACTCAAATAAAAAATGAGTCAATATTTCCTAGAGCTCATATTTACAGCTCAAACCATAATTTACTGAGATACTTTGATATGCTTAAGGAATAATATAAAACATCATGAATTACTGATGTATAATTAATTACAGAGAAAAATCTATTGCATACATACTTTCAAGAGTCTCATATTTATGATTTCAAAGAGGACTCTGGTGATTGGTTCCCTGAAAACTACAAGAAAACCCTGTAGAAATGAAATAGACAATATAATATCACTTTGTAGTTACCATGCTGATCTTTCAGTCCAGGCGTGCGGGGTCTGCTTTTTCCATTTACCCGAAAACCTATGAAATTGTGAAAAGAATATGAACTAATTGGGTAGACAGAAGAATACATATTCTAATATGCTGACTTGGAACATTGTGGAAGCTGTGGTCCAACACAGCTGGAAAACATCAGGCTGGAGAACCTGATATTGGAGTCCTTTGCTGTTGGATAGTATCTACAGTCAGTCTCCCAATAACAGATGTCAGCAGTGGGTTGATGACAAAATGTATACTTTTTCATGGATATGCATATTAAAGAGTTAATGATCTAATCACTGTTTATGTCAAAGTTTTTCAAAATGTTCATCTGAAATGTGCCTATTGTTTCACTCATACTGTAGATGACATTCGATATTTATCTCTCCTTCTGAATCTATCTACCTCTTTTTTTAATTAGCAAGTATTACAGTAGGGAAGTATTGAGAAGCTGATTGGATAGAAATGGGACATGACTGGAATGTCCAATCAACCAAAATTAGAAAACTAGAATCACCTGCGGAGTTCCTCTTGCAAGAAATAGGGTCTGGAGAATCCTCTTAGGACATGGCATATGTTGGTTATTAATCTCACTCATAATTGCATATTGGTTACAACATCTGAAAATCTGACCATGAATTTAGTGTAGCTGAAAACAGCTTTGCTGAAAATGGTGAACTGACAATAATGTTTAGGCATAATCTCATCCATTTTGTATAATTCTTCCATGGAACTGACAGTTTTTTAATGGAAATATTTATTGTTGACTATGTCTGCAATTGACACTTCTGCTCCATAAAAAAGTATCTAACTGCACTGCTAGAACAAGGTATCTATAAGGTACATGCCACATTTGATAAGTAAAAAGGCACTTCTTATGAAACCTCATAAGATATTATTTTCCTTTTATTATCCTTTTATTGAAACAATTTATTTCTTGAATTAGACATCTATAGATAGCAGCATGCAACCTATCTTGACTAAACTTTATGAAGCTAAGCAGGGTTAGACTTGGTTAATGCTTATGATGGGGGACATTAAAGAATTCCCACGGCTGCACGCTAGACTGGAAAATTAAAAACAACAACTAGGAAGGAACAATAAGTTACTTCTCCAAAACAGTTTCCCTCTCCCCAGCCTTCATGGACCCATCTGAATAGTTACCAGGAGTTAAGCTTACCTGAGGGAAACATTACAATAGTTTCTTATTATGAGAAACATGCTCATAGCTCATAGAACTGATTTCCTAGTGAGGGAAATAATCAGCCCAAATAATCTATTTGTGGATTATTTTGAGACCAATCTGCTTTCTTTAACTGAGGAACATAGGTGGAAGCAATGTTACATATGTTCAGTGCACTGAGTTATTTATAAAGTAATAAAGGCAGGATAAAAATATAATGAGTAAATAAAAATATGCACACATCTTTAAAACAGGAACTTTTTTAAAATAAAGAATTACTCAGAAATAGCTCCTTTTCTGTACTGTACTGTTAATTTATATAGTGCTCTCAAACACTGAACCCATGTGCATTACTTCTTGTCAGATTTTAAAGTTTTAAGACTGGTCTGCAAAGTAAGTCATTATTGGCCTGATATTGCAAAAAGGGAACTCGGGCTGAAACAGAGCAGCTTGCCTAAAACCACCTAGTGACTTTACAGCACATGCAGATACAAAATAGGGATTTCTTGACTCAAGCATTGTGTGATGCTTGTGTCTAATATAGTGTGATTCAATCTAATCCAGGCATGTCCAACCTTGGCAACTTTAAGATGTGTGGACTTCAATTCTTCAGGCAGCTGGGAAGGTTGGGCACCTCTGATCTAATCTTTTTTTTTAAAGCAGACTATTTATAAAAAGTTACATACCTTTCCCAAAGGACAGCTTTTTGAATAACTGTGGGGTAGAACTGCTACTGTGAACTTCTACTGTCACCTGGGTTCCTAAAATAAATAATAATTTTGTAGTCAGTACATTTTGGGAAAGACAATTTAGACGGCACAGCATGTGCATGTTCTGTTGCATAGATACAAAAAGTGAAAGATATACACAGAAGAGGCAAGTCCACATCCCTTTTTCCCCAGTGCAACTTGTTAGGTGTCCTCCAAACCCTAGATGAATTAATTACGGGAAAGGACAGAGGTGCAAGGCTGGCAACTTTTGTGAAAGAGCAGACTTGGGGAAAATCAGGCAGCAGCAAGAACTTGTGTAAGCAAGTTTCTGTTCAATCAGTGAGCCTCCATCCAAAATTGAGAAATTCCCTTCTTCCACCTTGCTTTGTCATCACTCACTGAAGCCTTTGAACAATAAAGACATCAGTGGGGAGGAGGAGGGATCAAAGCATTCTTCAGTGAGTAAATTTTCACAGTGGATACAACCTGTACAGGCAGACAAACATGTAAAAGCCAGAAAAATAATACTTCTCTGGTTTACATCTTCATTTTACAAAGCTATCACCTTTTTGTTCAACTGCCACAAGATTCTTCTGATCCACTTTTTGTTTTCTATGATTTTCATTACTGTTCATTCATCTGTTCATTTCTTTGATATTATAAGACACAGAATCTACCTTTCAGAAGCTTTCTTGTATAACTATGCCATCTTTCTACTTTGTTTCAAGAAAAGTTATATTAAGGTTATGGATGAATCAATCTTAATCCAACTCAATTTTTCTCAGAACAGAGCTGCAAAGGATGAACTGCTGGCAAGAAGTAAAGACATGTTATGACAGCTGTATTTCCCTGCCTTTGATATTTCCTCATCAAACAGGGAAATTTAGCTGAGAGCCTCTAGGCATTTACTGATGTATTTTAGGATTTCTTGTAGTCTCTCTGCAAACAATGACGCCAAGTAATTGCTCTGTCAGTCCTTCCTTCTCTTTTTTAAGAAGCAAAGGGTGTTCTTTTCTGATTTTTCTCTTTACAGTGAATTCTTTCTATTTATTCTCTATGAAACATAGCTTAATTATGATTATTAGATTTGTTTCCTGAGCAAAAAGATTACTGCAAAAATGTGAGGAGCTTGGGGGAGCAGGGAACAAAGGGTACATTGCCTGAAGCTTCATAAATTGGAAAGGAGAATAAAGGTCAGTTGTCATATCTGGCCATAGTAAGTAGCCTTTTATTGTATAATCATCCTGCCATACATAGAATTTTATAAAAGGAACAGACATTACTATTTTCCATTCAGACACTTCCAAGTTGTCTTCCATCTTTTTTCTTTCCAGAAGAAAAATGGTAAGATAGGAGATAGGTAATAGCATCATTTGGAAGAATCTGAAATCTTAACAATTAGAGGACGTTGAGTACACTACTATCAAATCTTACTTTTAGTTCATTAAAAGTTTATATCAAATGCAGGTGAACAGTTCAGTCACAAAGTGTGTAATATCTCACTGCCCCCCTTTTTTGCAAATGGGGTTATAAGTTTTTTAGAAAGAAAATGGGGAAATTCTTCTTAGTCTCTACAAAATGGGAGAAAATGTATTTTCTATGTTGAGGGATTTTTAAAGGCATTCAGCTAGCAGGCACACACATAGACACTCAAGTATTTCAAAATACTACAACAAAAGGTTAAAAATGGTCCTGCTTTAATTGGGATGCTGAGTGATACTGTGCAGTCTAAAGTCCATCACTGCTCTATACAAAGAGGATGTTTTTAAGGGACAAAATTATCACAGAACTTCAATGGAGAAAGCCCTCATCTAAATATGGTCCAATATTTGAATGATCAGTGGATTCAGTAAATTTCCTTCAGAGTAGCAAAACTGATAAGCTGAAAAGTAATTGCAATAATAATATCAATATTTTGAGTACTCTTATACTCTTCTTCATTGAGCCATTGATTTCAATGAACTAAAAAAACAAGAAAGGAAAACAGGGATTTTCAATTAATATTCTGCCTCAAGACATCTTTAAGTGGTACAAGATCTTGTATATCCACTTCCTCCAATGGGGCACCCTTTGGATATGCACTTCCTGGCTTTCCCTATCAGCTTCTCACTAAGGTACTAATTTTTTATCTATTCAAAACCTGGGAATTCTGGGCAGTGTCAACTGCTGGTATTGATTTCTATGGCTGGTGGGAGGTTTCCAAGATCCTACCATGAGTCATTCCCAGCTCTATTGAAGGCTTTGGAGATGGAATGGAACCTGGCATTATTTGTTAGTGGTATATCACTGAGCCATAGCTCTTGTATTACAAAGGCTTGGAAAACAATTTTCATAAAGCTCCATGTTTCAGAGGCATCTGGCAAATCAGGGATGGAGACTGAATTGTGGATTAAATGAGCCTTTGGTCTGGTGGAATTAGACAATTCTCTTATTTTCCTGAAAATAAAATTCAGAGCTGACATCTGGGATGAGGAAGTTCCAAGCAGATCTTCCTTGGTTAGTTCAATAATTCCTATTGGTCATTTCTAGAGTATTTCCTTACTGTTTTACCCTATAGAAACAGATTAATTTCAAATTTTCTCTCAGCCTCTGGATTTTTTTTAAAACAGAGGTGACATGAACACTGTCTACATGTTAAACTCAAAAAGTACATAGGTAAAGGTAAATTGGAATCCATCAGCCCTGATCTTGCCAAGCTCCTCAGCAAGCTCTCAACAGGAAATTCTGCTTGCATGTGCTTGAATGCCAATATAACCCAGCATCCTTGTTGCCAACAGGGTAAATTCAATTTGTTTTAAACAGAACCTTCCTTTTCTTTTAACTTGCTGCTTGAAAAGAGAAAATTAGGGACTGGCTGGATAGAGTCAACAAGCATAACCCCGCTTCACGTGGAATATATAAATAGAATCATTATGCCTTTCCAGAGCTTTCCACAGCTTTTCAAACATTTTCAATTGCTTCATAATTATTATATTATTCTAAAGAATGAAAGTTTCAGAAACATAGGGAACTTTCAGCTTGTTTGCCACATACCTTGAGGGGGGCAGGTTGCAATGATTTGTTGCTTCTGAACAGCACAGCCTGAGAAAGAAAAAAAATAATAATTAAGGGACAGAATTATATGAAATTGAGTGAGTGGAAACAAATAGGATCTGGACCAAACTTTGGTGCATAATGTCACCTTATAAGTAAATTCCACATTTAACGATTACTGAGTATGCTCAATTTCTGCCTGTTTTTCCTTTCTCTCTTCCCTTTCTTTCCTTGTCTTGCCCTGCCCTGTTCTCTCTTTCTTTTTCTATCCTAGATTTGTTTTTACATTTAACTTCTATTTTGGTAAACTTTAGGATTCCAAAAACTTTTGTGGGAACAGCAGCAAACCATAAATTCTTAAATGAGATGTGGTAATTGATAACAAACAACCATATTATAAAAAAAATGCCACCTCACATGGCTCCCATGTTTCAATTGTACCTTTGGGGGAAAGGTCACATTGTACTGCCTAATTCTATCTATCTTAACTTTATCCCAAGCCCTAGGCAGTGATCATTTCATTACAAATTCATCTCTAGTTTTCTTGTTTCCTAGTATTACAATATCTTCATTGATTCCATACTTAAAATCCAATACTTTTCCAGGGGTTCATTTGGGAGATTCTTCTAATTCCCTAATCAGTTGCTGACTTATATGTCCTCCCATATTTTTTCAGGCTGATTCTCATCCAACCTGTGGGAATCTTCCATTGGAAATACTTATCTTTACCAAGGCATTACCTACTACTGCATCAGTCACCTGATTCCTAGAACTGGGGGTGGGTGGGTTAGAAAATCCTTTCCAGATCCCATGGCTCCCAAGATGGAGCAAAATATCTACTGAAATGTAGAGAAAATACTCCTAAACACCACCTGGCAGATCCTGTTTGTAATGCCAGGTTTATGTGGGAAGTTAAAGAAATTAGGATAAGGTAACTGAGGCTCCTGCAGCTTAAATTTAAGGTACTCTGTTAAGAGAAAGTGCAAAGGAGAATCTTCAGCTAATATTTATATTTTGTAGTAAATATATTTTTTGTTCTAAATCAATTGTAACTGAAGTCTTATGCTTCCTTGAACTATGCTTTGATCTGTAAAAGTGTAATAAGATTTTTTTTTCTTAAGCAAACAGGCACAATTCAATTTAATTTTGTTATACTTAGCTTCTGCTATGACAAGGTGGCTTAACAAGGTTTTACCTATGTCCTTGAAGACTCTTGTATAAAGTTACCTAATTACACATAGTTACATATACAGTAGTTGCACATTGCATAATTTAAACTTTGACTGTATTACATAGCGCATTCTATTCAGCTTCCGTGTTGAAACAAGATAGCTTTTCCTTAAAGGATTGTTCTTCCTAAGATAAAGTTCTCCCCGTACCTCATAGCCAAATCAGATCACACATAACATTTATAATCATCTTGTGCTATTTCCAATTTTATTTAATTGTATGTGAATGTTTCTATCCATGTAGTTTTCTTAATAAAAGAATATGCTAGCAGAATAGTGTTTAAGACCATTCAGTGAAGATTAGAGGCCTACATGGAAAAGGTGATGCCAGATGTTCAAGCTGGCTTTAGAAAGGCAGTGGAATATATCACAGTTGATGAACAGTGAATAACTGAGAGAGCCAAAGAGCACAAAAAGAAGTTAGTACGTACTACAACATCTCATGAAATCTATATAAAAGCCAATTTGATGGAGTGGTCAAGGTGTTGGCCTAGAAATCTGGAGACTGTGACTTCTAATCTGACCTAAAGCATAAAAGCCAGCTGGGTGACTTTGGGTCAGTCAGTCTTTCTCAGCTCAACCCACTTCATTGGGTTGTTGTACGGAAAACAAGATAAGGAAGGAAGGACTGTATGTTTGCTGCCTTGAGTTTTTTTATAAAGTAACAACATCAAGATAAAAATGAAGTCATGAAGCAGACAGAATATGGCAAAACAGGCTGTCTCTAGGTTGGGCAAAGTTGTGAGACAAGGCTGTTTAGAATCCTCTTAATTATTTAACCTATATACTAAATATTAAGTGAAGGTGGACTGGAAGCATGGTTTTAAATCTGGAAGAAGAAACGTCAATATTCTGTGTTATGATGATGATATGAATCTGACAGCCAGAAAAATGCAAAGGATTTGCAAGCAGTAATAATAAAAGTCAAGGAGCATAGTAAAAAAAAAGGGATTAAAATTAAATACAAAGAATTCCTAACACATGACAACAGATAAAATAAATAGCCTTAGAATAAGCAGTGAAGATATCAAGAGGTAGACAGTTTCTGTCTTTTAGGATCAACTATCAACAGAAATGAGTAGTTTAAAAATATTCCATAGACTAGCACTTGGTAGCCATGAAGGCCTTGAAAAAGATATCCAGATGCTGTTACGTGTCAGGACCTACAAAGATCACAATAGGACAGGCAATGCTACTCCCTTTGACATTCTATGAAAGTGAAAGTTGGAAACAGCTTTGAACTCTGGTGTTAGAGAAGACTGCTGAAAATACTATGGACAGCTAAGAAAACAAACAAATGGACATCAAACAAATCAATCCAGAATGCTCGTTTAAGGCATAAATGGGAATCAACATATCCTACTTTGGACACTTTATGCAAAGACCTAGCTGTCTGGAGAAGGCTCTAATGCTGAGAAAGATAGGAGGAAATAGAAGAGGATGCCAGCAACAAAGTAAATGGACTCAGTTACAGTGGTGAGAGATGCACCATTGGAAAACATGAAGAACCAGGGTAGGGAGAGATCATAGAGAAAATTTATCTAATGGTCATTAAGGATTGACACTAATTTGATGGCACATAATTAAGTAAACGTTGGCCCAGTTTCAATTGTGAAATTACATGGAAAATGGGAATCATTGCCTCAGCAGAAGTTTTTAAAAATTCTTCTGATCCTTTTGGAAAATCACCAGTCTGTAGTCTTGGTGATTCAGCAGCTGAAGAAGATGAGAGTTATTATCTGACCTATTTGCAGGACAGAAAGTTAGGAAAAGCTGCTCATTCTAATAATGTCTGGAAAAAATGCAAAATATCTACTAAGGTCCATACTCCTGGCTGCAAAGTATGTCCTAACTGTAGAGAGAAGATGAGTTTGATAGAGATAAGCAAGATCTGTTGCTGGGGAAATGAAGAGTGAAAATATTTCAGGTCCAACACAATGAGACTTGCAAGACTGATGTTCATCCCACTAAGACCAAGAAATCAATTCCACAAGAAGGCTGATTTGCTGTATTTCTTTCTCCTGGTGTCTCCCTGAATCACATCCAAATATTATCTGAATGTTTCGGATTTAAAATATTTTTCACCTCTTATAACCAGGCACCTCTGTCAAGGTCATATTCTCTTGACACTGACATAGTACATAGACCTGAGGACAGGAGTGCCTAAAATAGAAGTAAGTTATTACAAATTGGCTGGAGGCAGCATTCTCTTTTATGGCCTGGTTCTGCTAATTTTGAAGAGCAACACTTCTCATCATGGATACTAACAATAAATTAAAGAGGTGCTCTGTACTATCATCTAGTTTTGATCAGGTGAGAAAGATGGTCTTTCAAAGGTTGAATGATATTAAATATCAAACCAAAGTTTGCACCCCTTCCTGGAATGGCAGAACCCTGATAGTGAGAGGAACATGGCAATCTGCATACTGTTTATAAAAATTAACTTTCCCTGGATTAAGGAAGAAATCTTTTAAAGCTTGGTACAGTGTACTTCCATTGACTTTATTACAGGGCAGATTCACCAAAACCCCACTAACAGAACTCATCTGCTCTTATGACTTTTAGGACATGGAAACCATCCAACATGTATTGTTTTACTACAGTTTTAAGGGGATCTATCTGTATAAGGATTGCATACTGCTTCTGCTATGATACATCCTAGGAAGACAAAAGTAATATACTGATCCTCTTTTTTCAGCCTCAAATCATGCTACAAATTTTGTGTAGTTGCAATGAAAACATAGCAACAACTATGTGTAAATAGTGCAGTAGTCTGAACTTATTACATAAATTAAATTAATTTTACCAGGGAAGGATGATATGCTGATCTTTGAAATAATATATTTGATTTGTTTTGGAGATAAGCAACCTTTTTATAGCCAAGGATTATCCTTCTCAAATTTGCCTTGTTTAGTAGCTGAGGCTAGATGGCTATATTTAATACTATCGTGCCTGCAAATTTTGTGCTGCCTCAATTGCTGACTTCTATTCTTCCTCAATAGTAAGGCTAAGAAATTATGCTATCCTTAGGATTTTAAAGGGGTCAAGTTAAGGAAGAGGAATGGTGGACTCTCCTACCTCTGTTTTTCTTCCAACCAAGTATCATTTTCTGGCAGCAAACTAATTTATTTCTTTAATGTATGATAGTACTAAGCAGGGCAAATGTAGATGAGTTTTTTGAATGGTGGGGTTTGGTTAACAATCAAATTACACAAATAGCAACTAAATTATGGCTACAAGAAAGCTTTTTATTTGCATGAAGTCTCTCTTCAGACATGCATGCATGCATGCACATTGTTAGACAAGAGAGTTGAACCCAAATTCCCTCTATGCATTAGAAGAATGTATAGAAAGTGCTAAAATAAGTTTTTCTGTTTTAAAATCTAATATTTTAATGCACAAATCAAAATAAAGTACACAATGATGTAATTTCCCTACATATTCATAAAGAAATACATTAAGAAAATATTATTTCAAAGAACTGTATACTATATATCCCATATACAGAATATAACTGTATATTATTCTCCCCAAAGGGGGAAGCTGCAGCATTCCAAAAATATACTTGATGTTCTGGGTCTGCATAACTTATAGTTGGCATGGCTTAGGCCATGAATGATGAACTGTATTGCAACATATGATAGTAATATGCTTGTTTTAATATAGTATGAATTACCTTAGAGCATTCAGGAAGAGTGTAAGAGCATTGGCTGCTTCATGATGTCATACTTCACAAGTACTATAATCCAACCATAGTACCCAAAATTGATTTGTTGACACCTCCACGTTTAGTGCATGAAGATTTCTGATAATTAATGCATCTAAAATTGTTGGGAACTATCTACAAAGTGGTGAAAATTTATGTAAATTCTTATAGTCAGATTAACAAACCTGCACAATCTTCCTAGGTAACTTGGTACCTATTTCTTATGATGATTAGATGCCCAAAGCTAAATTATTTATTTAATTTTAGTTTGTATTAAATTTTATATATATATATATATATGTATGTATGTATGTATGTATGTATGTATGTATGATATATATGTATATACATATGTATATGAGTATATTGATGATAATGAGGAATGAAAAGGTTGGCAAGAAACAACAATAATAGAATCTCCCTGTGGATATTTTCTGAAATGTGTTGGCTCAGGGGAAAATCTTCCACTGGGTTTGATTGCTGTGTCTATTGCTGTTGCTTTTCCTTGTTTGGCAACAAACACACATAGGCTGGCATCCTTTGATTGATCCTGCCTGCTGCAGCTGACCCAGGCAGACCACTGGCTGAATCAGCTGCTGAAGAAACATCAAAATGGTTTGATGCACTATAAGTGATACATTTTCTTTATGAACAGCAGCCTTAAAACAAAGGTATTTGTTTTAACTTGTATTAACTGTCCCTAGTCTAAAGCTGCCCAGCAGGGTGGGACTAAAACTGCTATATTTTACAACCAGCCTGGCCATTTCAGTCATTTATTTTTGTTTTAATTGTTGTTTGAAAATCAGTTCATGGGTGAAGAATAGACGAGTATAGATGGGCATATGATGGGCATCCTCGCACCAGCATGGTATTCCCCCAGTAGAACAGAAAATTATAAAGAATCATGTTTAGGTAGTTGGCTTAATTCCCCTCATGAGAGGAACCCAGCTAGATTTTCCCGCTAAAGGCCTTTCTGTCATAGTATTCTGTGAGCCTTTCTTCATTAGTCATTTACACCCCATTGCGAGGGCTAGGCAGCCAGAACTGTATTCCAAGCTGATCTACCCTCCTTATGTCATGAGTTATGCAGCAGTATATTGCAGAATCTTCTCCAATGGCAAAACAGAGGCATTCAGAGATAGCCAGGAAAAAGCATTGTTACACAGATAAATCTATCACCACAGCAAGTCTGGATCCTGCTTAGGATCCCTGCTGTGAAAGACTACATCATAGAGTAGTTAAGAGTCATTCAGGAAGTTCACATGAGGATTATGGCTCTTCTCCACTGTTGATCTTTATCAAATGACATTTACGGAATGATGCCTTCAGTTCCAGAGATAAGTTTCAACTATGAGGATTATAAGCAATTGATACCACCGTTCTCCATGAATTTAACTGATCTGCTTTTAAAACTGTTTACTGACACAATGGGCAGTCCAGATGCGTAATGAGGGACAAATGCCAACATGCATGATGACACTATCATCAATACATATATCACGACACCATATTTGCATGATGACATCATTTATTTATTTATATATCAAATTTAGAGACCATGAATCTCACTCACAGAGCAACTATGATCACGATGAACATGTTATCATTCTGACATAAGTTTGGCTGAGAATTCCACAATTTAATTGTGTGTTAGATAAAAAATATTTAGGACTGTGCAAGGTATTTGAAGGAGATAGTGTGAGCAGAGCACTGTCTTTGAAAAATTAAAGCATTCACATTCTTTGATTGAAAATGTCAAAATACCAAAAAATCTACATTTTCCAGTTGTTTCTACATGCATTTGTGTGCATAGCCTCTTTGCTCATACCTCCAATCCTTATCTGGTCATACAGATACAGTAATATATTTGTGAAAAACATAGAAAAGTAACTGGAGAAGCCTTTCAATCACTCAAGCTTTCTTGGGGATGTGGTTGCTTTAAATCTGCATGGAGAGATGCCTCACTCCTGGTTCTAATACTGTGGGAAAGGAAGAAAAAATTTTCCCTGTCTAGTTTTTGGTACCAATATACATTTGCATGTACTTCTGTTTGGAACTGTATATGGGAATTCAAGAGTGGTAAATACAAAAGATTAATGGAAGATAGAGTGAGCAGTCCAAGGCTCCAACCTTAGTTTGCAGTCACCAATTCTGTTTGGATTATACTCCTGAAATTCAACAGCAAATTGTTGGTACTTTTGATTCTGTGGTTGTTAAATTTATATTTTTGCAAAGTTAAGCTTAAATATAAAGGTGTTAAGGGTTAAATATACTCATTTTGTGCAAACCAGCCAGCCCAATCCACCATCAGCAATACTACTTCTGGTGACATTACTGAATTACCAGCTCATGACTTTCTTTTTAAAACATCTACCTCTACAGTGGTGTCCACAAGGCATGGTTAAAAAAAACCCAAATTGGCAGCCACAACTCTGCAGTCAAAACTATGTCTGTTTTTAAGTGAGATTTTTTAAACTGTACCTTATGGATACCATTCTCTAATAAGATGGACAGAAGGGCAAGTTTTAGGAATCTAATGATTATGGAGAAGGGAAATGAAAATTAGGTTCCAGCCTCTGCTCAGTTATGAATTTATCTGGATGGCTTTGGACTGGCCATTGCATCTCACCTTAAAACCAGGAAGATTATTATGAAGTAAAATGTGTAATGGGAGGACCTACATAACTTCAGTGGAATGTCACTTAATCAGTAGACTTTACTTATGAACTAACAAATGGGAGCTTTGCGAGCTTTGCCCAATTCTAAAATCAGGTAAAACAATAGCAGGAGCAGCATTAGCAATAAGATCTGATAAGTCACTACTAAAATTTATACCCTCTGCGAAACACAATCTAGGTTTTGATTTGAATGAAGCTATAAATATCTCATTCTGATGCCCCTTTCATTAATCACAACTATGTAGTCATTTTACATAGGCACAGGAAACATTTCTTCACTTTGTTTATGATAGCAACAGCTGGAAATAGAATTACTGAATCATTGTCCACTTCAATCTGTTCCCTCACTGGCTCCATCTGCAAATGAAGGGTGGTTTCTGAATCATACTTTAGAGATACAGAATCTCATGCTATAGAATCTAGTACTATCAGATCTATGCTGCAAAAATCCAGATGATAGCTAAAAAGATATAGGAAAAAAAATTACAGCACAGATCTGGTAGCTTTGGTATAACCCACACTAAGTTAGGACTATCTGCATTCATAATCCTTGCAACAGAAGCTATATTATCACCAGAAGTAATATTGCTGATGGTGGATTGGGCTGGCTGGTTTGCACAAAATGAGTATATTTAACCCTTAACACCTTTATATTGAAGCTTAACTTTGCAAAAATATAAATTTAACAACCACAGAATCAAAAGCTATAATACATTCCTTGGTACTTAGTCCTGTGTTTTGTTGTATGGTTGTATTGCTCCCAGCTGCATTGTAATACACAAGAACCATGTGCTTCTTTGCATGCTATTAAAACAGCAGTCATACAGTCTGCAGTTTTCATCCAAAGATTGGCAGAAAAGAGTTAAACTGAAAGGAAAAAGTGAAAGGAACTAAGATTAAGAGCTGTGATCCTTTTGGTTAAACTTTTGTTTATCCAGATATATATGCAAAACAAAAAAGAAACACATCAAAAAATGCCAACCTGTCTATTTTCCTTTGGTTTCCCATTCCCCTCATCCTGCTAAGTTTATAGTTGCTACTGGTGTTGTATATATCACCCTCCCTGCAAACTCCCCAGTCAATACAATTTTTTTTTACCTTGGTTTTGCTGTGGGACAAGGCATTTCCCCTGTCTGTCTTCCTGCAGCTTCTGCACAGCCTTGGTGTACCTCTTCTCAGATTGGACTACAAGAAGCATTTCTAGAGCAACTGCATTATGAACTTTTGGAAACTCCATTGTCCTTATTAGATTATTGCCCCTTCTCCCTTATAGCTACTGATTATATTGCCACTAGCGAGAAATGCTGTGCATCTTTGCTTCCCTCTATCCCCACATGCCCCCACCCATACATGCATGCATATACATGCACAAGCCTCTGGATGATCTTGTTGGTGTTCTACAGTGATCTGACCTAATAAGCAGGTTACAAGACAGTTTTGAAAGGAAATCCCAGCAGGGATCCATTTCCCAAACCCAAAGGAGATACATTTCAAACAGACTGAGAGAGAGGTGGGGAGGGAAGAGTCTAGTTTCAGATCATGAACTTTTTAAGCCTCTTCCTTTTCTGGCTGCCCTTGAAGCATGAAATCCTTGCCCACATGTAAATCCTGCAACAACAACTTCTGTTGCTCTTGGAGAATTGACTTTGTGAAACTTGTACATTTCCTAGAAAGATTTCTCCTTGATTGGCAAACCCAATGTTTTGACATAAAACAAGGCTTGGGATGAGCTACTTTTGGTAGAAAATCAGTGAAATAAAAAATATCAGAAAGGACAGAAAAGATCCTGGATGCACTTTGGAAATGGAAGTTTTTGATATTGTCCAGTCATTTCAAGCAGTCAACAATGCAATCTAAACTATCTTTAAAAGCTGACCAGCTCTTCCAAGGTCTAACAGCAACAGCACAACATCTTCATTACCTCATTTTTGTGACATTTTGCATACTTAATTAAATTTTCAGTGCACACTCAGGCTGAGCATAAAAAGTCTGAAGGTCAACCAAGTCTTTTTGCAGTTTTCCAGGCCAGCTGAAGTCTGAGAAGGAACACCCGCAATATGGTTTAGCAATTATAAGTGACCCAGTTTAGCCAGCCAGTATAATGGGGAGAGACTGTGCTAGCTTAAAAATCCTTTCTAATTATATCTTGGGCCTCTATCTGGAACTGGATGTTGAACAATGTTTGGCTTGTGTTTTTTAGAGTGAGTGAAGGACTGTTCAGATTTTGTGCTTCTGTAGCTTTTGTTCATTAATCAAATTTAAGTTTATATAACTGATCACAGATTATGCAGGCTTTAACCACTACCAGATCAGTTTTTTCAAGCAACTTTGCTGGAGCTTGGGACCATGAATATTTGTGTGTATAAATTTTGGCTGGATTTCCAAAATCCAGTAAAGTTGATAGATTTGGGTGTGGCACACTATGTTAGAGTTACAGTGATCTGCAAAAATTTGAATAACCACTAGTTAACAGAAAAAAAAAGATTATAGATAGTATCTCCAACTAGTAATTATTCCATTTTTTGCACCATAGACATAGTAGCTTTAGACTGTGTTGACTCAACATTGGATTTGTAAATTACATTTTATGATAATTACTTTATTCATTGCTAATAAAGTCTTCAAACAATCTAAATTATGCTTATTTATGTATTGATGCAATTTATGTAGCTGCCCATTTCATATATGGACATCGCTAAATCAAATACTGTACGCAGAAATCATATTCACTGTAAAATTGGTATAAGGAAATAGAATAGCTTAGTTATAATAATTATAATATAATAATATAATGCAGCCAGGAGCAGACTATGGAGCAGATCATGAATTGGTTATCCTCAAGTTGCAAGTTAAGCTAAAAGAGAAGAACAAAGCCAACTAGTTTCTATGATATGATCTTGAGCATATGCCTCCATTTTTAAGGAGAACATTAGAATTACTTAAAAGTCCTGAACTTCACTGATAGGGGACCAGAAGAACTATGGAATGAAACTGAAGCCTTGTTTAAGGATGAATGTGAAAATAGATTGCCAATGACAAAGAAACAGAAGAGAGCAAACTGAATGGAAGAAGTAATGGAAATTGTAAAGAACAAATCAGAATCCAGAAAAACAAAGATTAAAGGAAGAAAATGAACAAAGAATTTCAAAGAGCTATTATGGCATCTGTACAGACATCAAAGATATATACAGGTACAGAAAAACATGATATTCTAAAAGATCTCTGAATTCATAAGAAGGTTCCAACTTTTTATTTCTTTTACTTATCAGTATCTCACCCTTTTTAAATAAACAATGAACATATTCAATATAATTTTCTCCTTCTATTTTCCCCACAAAAACAACCCTGTGAGGTGAGTTGGGCTGAACTAACTTGAACATGTATGCTAGCATACACTAATGCACAGATAGTAACTGATTCAAAGAAGCTTGGACAAAGATGGAAACAGATTATTGAAATTCTCTACAGTAGAAATGTCAACATCCCTAATATCTTATAAAATATTCTCAACTTGCAAGAACTTTTAGTACTGGGAGATGAAGTTATGTCAGCTTTCTGGCCAAGTTGGAATTCTACAGGAATTGATGGAATATAGCAAGCAATAGACAAGAACTCTATAAGGACTTATGCAAACTATGCCAACTAATTTGGAAAACAACATAGTGCTCAACAGATTGGAAGGGGTTAGTTTTAAACCTATATCAAAGAAAGGAGTGTGCAACTGTCATGCCTTTATTTCACATATTAACAAAACAAATTATTCATCACAGTATAAAGTCCTACATGGGAAAGCAAGTGTCAGTTGTTGAAGTTAGCTTTAGAAATGGCTGAGAAACAAATGACATCTGTGCTGGTGCATGCTGTATAATTGATAAAGCCAAAGAACACTAAAATGTTATTGTGGTACTGTGATAGGATATATGATGTGGAGTTTTGTGGGTTATATATTATTGGAGCCACTTAAGATTATTGTCCATAAGATAGGTGGTTATATTAGTTTCCTCAATAAATCAATAAAGTTTCCTCATTAAATTGAAATGTGCAAAATGTTCACTCCTGAACTTTAACATTTTTTTTAATTACATATATGAGAGATTGAAAAAACTGAGTTTAGCCTGGAAGAGAGTGAACAAAAGCTAAAATTGTATGTTTCAGAAAAAGTGGAAATAGAATAACAGTTTCATAAAAATCATTAATGTCAGAAAATTCAACCATAAGTATCCAAGAAGGTAAAATCAGGACTTATAATGAGTAACAGCCTACTTCCAAAGAAAAACATTTTAAGACCCTTTTTGATGACATAAAACCAAATTTTGGACTTGATTCCAAGAGTACAAATTTTAAGTCTTCAATGCCAGATTTACCTGTTTTTCTATCTCTGGTGTAAGAATCTGTCAAGAATCTGGTGTAAGAATCTGTCAAGGCTTTCATGGATAATAATTCATTCATGTTCCTATCAAGATGCTTCCTGTTTGCTCAGAAAATAATGAAAAGCCAGCTAGTACTAAAATTACTTGGACAGCAGGGGATTAAAATAAATGAATTGTGCAAGGTACTTTACAGTCTTTTTGCCTTGCAACTTTCTATCCATAAATTTTTCCCAAAGGAATTGGAAATAAATTTTGGACTTTTGGGTGTAAGGAAGAACCTTTCCTGAAAATAAAAAGTTGGAGAGAAAGAATGTTTGCTTATTTTTACTATATACTTGTATCTTGTTCCTAATGCAAAAGCTATATCTAGGTCTGTAGGAAAGTTATACATAGGTATCAATAGGATAATGTTTGGATTAAAAACTTACTGGGGGCAGTGACTTTTTTTCCTCCTCCTTGGCTAAATAAATAATGAACTTGATAAAGTTTTTGCAACTGTACTTTCCAATATTTTATTCCTTCATGGAAGAGAGATGACATAAAAATGGGATAAAAGTCTAAATAATCTCCATGTGGTATTACTTTACTGAATTTATCTTTAGAATGCTTGCTTGTATTCAGTGCAGGAATGCATCTTGAATTTTGACTTAAAAGTAGGTTTATGGTAATCAGTAATGATTGTTCAGGTGTTTTCACCAAGTTAATGAATCCTAGAAAAACGAGCCGAGCAGTAAACACCTTGGAATAGCAAAACTGAGTGGCTGCTTAGTTATTCTGTAAAGAATGATCCTGATGTGCAAACATTTGTATGTGCAGATAGAAATTAGCAGTTAAAAATGCAAATAAGTATTGTAGTTATTTTATAATTAACAGGATCATAATCATCCTTGTCCTCATTAATTTAAAAATGTAACTTTTCAGCTATAGAGAAAAGATTAATTTAAGGGAACAGAATGTGAGAACCTGCTTTGTTGTTCAGTCGTGCAGTCATATCCGACTCTTCACGACCCCATGGACTGCATTATGCCAAGCCCCCCTGTCTTGCACTGCCTCCCGGAGTCTTCCCAAGCCCACGCCCATCACACTGACTATGCTATCTATC
>JANHZU010009678.1:0-12271 GCA_032468055.1 Acrochordus granulatus | reverse complement strand
AAGCCCACAACCACAGCAAGGTGGTGCCTCACTGGGGGAAGCTCTAATTACTGGTATTAATAAAAGGTTGACTTAATTTTTTTCAGAGAGAAGGAAGGGAGGGAGGGAGGGAGGGAGGGAGGAATGATAAACATAATGTCATGTTAATGAGGTTTTATTTCCAGATTTTCAAATCACTGCCAGATCATTCCTGCACTTTCCAATTATAGTATATTAATTTGCTACATCCTGAAAGGGTTCCATGAAGCATACAATATCCTTCTTGCTTGTTAAATTATATTTTCCTTTTTATACATTTCTTTTATAATTGTTAAGCATATTTTCAAGTTAGTAGATAAGGCACAAGGAAATTTTCTGACCTGTCTTGTGAACCTGCAACCTAATGTTGAAGCATTTTTGGACACCAACTACAAGTCACGACGTAACAGAATTTGAAACAGGATTTCAGGAACAAAGAGATTCTTTCCAACTGTAACTTTGGAACAGTCTTAGTAATGCTGAAAGGTCTTTAAACCTTCTTAATTAGTAATTCCCAGAATGTCTGAAATATCTGCATAAATTGGGGTACAATATTGGGCATATAGATCGAAAAAGAATCCAATTTAGTTTTAGCTAAAACTACTGACTATGCTCTTTAGTTGCAATAGTTATTATGATTTATGAGAAACCCCTGATTGTATCAGTAACAGTGACATACAAATTGATATTTGCTGTAAGAAGTGGGCAAGCATAATGCCAAAGAGCAACTCGCTGCCCTTCAGTGGGACAAATACTAAAAATCTTTCACAACTATCATTGGGGCACAGCTTGAGATTTCAAATTACTTACTGCTAAGGTGTGCTGCCTTGTAAGCTCTTGTCCTATTCCTAGTTGTGATTTGATTGATTGTATTAGAAAATACAATCTAATACTATGTATTAGAAAAAAAACAAGTACTTTTGCCCTCCAAATACTTTTTTTGATATGCCAATGAAGACACTGCCTATTGCTACAGTAAAGGCAACAGCTGAGATAGGTTGGCAGTTAAGTTGTACATTGCGTGCTAATGTAGAAATCAGGGGTGTCCAACTTTGACAGCTTTAAAGATGTGTGGACTTCAACTCCCAGAGTTCCTCAGCCATCATAGCAAAGCAGGCTGAGGAATTCTGGGAATTGAAGTCCATACATATTGAAGTTGAAAAGTTGAACACCTCTATTTGATGCAAGATATGTGGGCAAGTTATATAAAAAGACTGTATCTGAAATTACTATATAGCATATTGTATTACTGTTTAGGATATTTTTATAGGATATTTTTCTATATGCAATGAAACAATGATGATTTTCAAGTAATTTTATCATTTTTGGAAGTTGCTTTGTTAATGATGTAATTTTCCAGTCTCGTCCTCTTCATCTCTCCCTTTCTCTCTGAATTATACCTACATACATATTATCTCTGTTGGAAAGGAAGCATTGTAGAAACCTCTTTGATTTTCCTGGATTCAGATATTATAGTTTTGATCATGAGCAGCCTCAACAGAATATCCATGAAATGAAATTGCTCACTGGAATACTGAGAAAGAAAATCCTTGTAATGATAGCTCTCCTGTTAGAAATTGCCCTGAGATTCCTCTGATTTTAACTCCAGGTGGGTCTGACATCAAATAGGAAAGAACTTCAGGTATTTAAAATAAACTGTCCTTAACTTATTTCCAAATGGGAAACTTATTGCTAATTAAAATTCCATACAAGTACCTTTGTACGGTTGTTCTTTGAAAAAGAGGATTTTTTCATATACAGTAGTAGGTGTAGCCTCCTAGCCATAATGTATAGTTCTCTGAGGAACAACTTAGAAGCTGTGAATTATGAGGCTTTTATTTTGTCAGATGGTGATTTGCTAAGTCTATTATTTAGAACTGGGACTAATAAGAGAAAACAGTGAATTCAGGACAGTCTCTCCTTTGTCAGAATGAATCAAGGTCATTTTGGTTCACTTTGATGAAGCCAGACATGGAATAAAATTGTAGGTTTCTAATTGAACTACATGCCCTCCCTTCTTTTTCAACAATTTGTAGCCTTAAGAGATTCTCTGCCAATTATTTTATCTGACCAATATTTTCCAGAGGGATTGCAATGGAAAATCACAGCAGAGTCTAAAAACTTTGGGAACTGCCTATGATCCCTAGGCAAGAGTAGGTTGGGATGTACAGAAGCCTACTGTCCTCATGCATATGGGAATGTGCAATTTGGTATCATGCTGCCATAGACTCATCAGCCTCTATCACCATAGCATAGGGTCTTATTAACTGTTACATGTAATCCAACTCATGGACTCAGAGATACACACACAAACACACACAGACACAAAAATGGAGTTTTCTTAGAAGAGTTTTTAAGAAATGGTTTGCCACTGCCTGTTTTCTAGAGCAAGAAAATGTGACTGGCTCTAGGCTCTTAGGCACAAACCCAGCTGGCTTTGCACCTAAGGCAGGACGAGAACTCACCGTCTCCCAGTTTTAGCCTGATGTTTTAACACTATATACACTCTACATACACACATGAACACAGACACACCCTACATACACAAATATATACATAGACATACATACATACAGGTAGTCCTTGATCTTCGATCATAATAGACCCTGTCCATTATGATCATAAGTAGTGATGGTCATAAAGCAGATCATTATGTGATCGACCTGGTTTTATGACCTTCGCTAAGCAAATCACCATGATTGTTAAGTGAAGCTATAAATTGTTAAGTGAACCAATTACAATATTTGCTATGGGGAGTTTTTTTCTGAAATTTGAAAGTAAATGCCAGTTTTTAGCAAAAACTTTGTAAATCACAGTCACATGACTGCAGGAAGCTGCAAACGGCCATAGTCAGTTGCCAAGTCCCTGATGTATGGTTATGATGATGAGTAGCCTGGCCTGGCTGTCAGAACTTCAAAATCGGGTTGTAGATACCTTTTGGGGGATCCATTGCAACTTCAAAAGGTTGCTAGGAGATCGGTTGTAAGTCAAAATCTACCTGTACATACCTAACATTTCTTGGAAATGAAAACCTTTCTTGAAATTAGTGCATGTCCAATTACTTTCAGTTATCTAACCCAATGTTAGCAATTTCAAGATTTTTGGACTTCAACTCTAGAATTCCACAGCCAGCATGGAATTCTGGGAGTTGAAGTCTTGAGGTTGCTGAAGTTGCTGAAGTTGAAAAACACTGGTTTAATATTTTTAATCTGCAAAGGAAAAAGTACTCTTTTTATTATCAGGTCTGGTCTACAGAAATCTCTGGGAAGGTTGCCAAAGGTGGTTCCATTATAACTGCTGTAAGAAGGTTTGGGCTCAACATTGGGTTAATCTGGAAGGCTCGTATGTTTTCTCATTACGTTTTATTGATTCTTGGGCTCCTTTTGCCCTGTTAATTTCTTATCTTACTCTATTGAGTTGTATTGTACATCTGGTCTTTAATCATAAAGAAATACAATTAAACTAAATAGTCAAATGGAAAAAGGAATACAGTATGGCTTTGGAGTCCAGAACCGTGGGGATGGAAACAAGAAGTCTGGGGGGATGGGAGCATAAAAAAAAATCATGATGGAGGTTGCAACTGAAGGTTGTAATTAGACCCACCTTTTTCATGCCATACAAATAAAAAAGTAGAGGACTTCAACTGTGTCCTTGTGGCCACCTGTAGATAGTCAAGGAGATGAACTTGAGAGAAATACTGCAGGTAAGAACCTTTATTTATTTATTTTATTACATTTATTTATTTTATTAAATAAATAAGAACCATTATTTATCCAAAAAGGGCTGAAATATTCTTTTCAGTCCTGGAAAGCTGGGTAGTGTTCAGAAGAGACTCAGACAAGCTCCCCACTCATCCACTGGGATTTAAAAAAGGGGTGGTAAAACACAATTAAGCTTGCAAGATTTCCTTATTGCAGCTTTTCCCCATAAATTATAGCTTTAATTTTCCTGAGTCCATTTTCTGATGTATCCAGTAAAGCTTCCCACCATCTCGACTTCTTTGGATGTTCATGGATGGAAATATGACTTGAATAGTCTGCAACATACTCAATTTATTGTAGGCACTGAAAACCTTCAATATTTTCCATTGATCAAAGGATGAAGCAATATGTTCTTCTTTGGCAGAGATTTTATAATATTTTACAATTATATTTTGTATAAGATTATACTATGATATTATATGGTATTTATTAGTAAACCGGTGACTGTCTAAAAATTTAACATATAGGGTAGATATTATTTTTAGTTTATCTGCTTTTTTCTCTTCTTTTTCATATATACAGTATATAGTTGAGGGATTTTTTGTTTCATACTGTTTTGGTGTATCTTGATATTTTGCTTCGATTCTACATTTCTCTAATACACATACACATGCATACACAATGTATACACACACTTATACACACAAACACAATATGGATATAGAAATATATGGACATATAAATACATATTTCTCATTTCTACAAACGGCTGTGGAAAGAGAAAGGCAGCTGAATATCCTGGGCTTTTTAAAATCATCATTTGACGTTATTTGTCTCAATAAAGTTGATTTCATGATAAATGCTCAGCATTCAAAATCATAGCATTTCATTTCCACACGAATTCTAAATAATGGGAAGCACTTACACTATAAAGCCTGAAACTTGCCGATTAAACATTGTGTGCAAGTGGACTGCAGTACAATCATGGAGATAATGGAATCATAATTGACTTTGAAAATTCGATTAGAAGGAGTAATGACACCAAGCGGTGCTCCTAATAAAAACGAAGTCACTGGTAAGATCGCTTCAGCAAGAAAGATGCTTGTTAAGAGAAAAAGGCCACTGAAGCCAAGTTCAAGAACATAAACATTAATACATTTATCAAGGAATATGCACGCTTGTGTTTCTGGAAATACTGAAACAGCTCTATCGTAGCATACGGTGCAATGAATTAATAGCCACTGCGACATACTGTATTCCTGGTTCAAGGTAAAAATATGCAAGGCAGGAGAGGGAAAATATCCTCCCTCCAAGTTTTTCGACTGAGATTCCGTTAGGTCTCTTACATCGTTTGAGAGTCAAAAGTCTTCGAAGTGGAGAAGAAGTTTATAAAATCATAGAACCAAGATTATTCTGTCATTTTTGAGATTGTACCCCAGTGCTGCTTTTCTCACTTTCATTGACTATGATGACTACTCTATTTCTTCTAAGGTATTCTTGTCCACAGTAGTAGATATAGTGGTCACCTGAATTAAATTTGCTCATTCCTGTCGTTTGTAGTTCACTGATTCCCAAGTTGTTGATGTTCAATCTTGTCTTCTCATGTTTGACCACATCCAGCTTACCTTTATTCACAGATCTACATTCTAGTTCCTATGCAATATTGTTCTTTACAGCACTGGACTTTCCTTTCACCACCAGACACATCCAAAGCTGAGCATCCTTTCGGCTTTGGCCCAGCCACTTCACTCTTTCTGGAGCTACTTGCAATTGCCCTCTGCTCTTCCCCACTGGACACTTTCTGACATGAGGGGTTCATCTTCCAGTTTCATATCTTTCAGCCTTTTGTCCATGGGGTTTTCTTGGCAAGGATACTGGAGTGGGTTGCCATTTCTTCTCCAGTGAAGTCCTTTAGCCCATTTTTTACCAGATGTCCGGGAACAACAATATCTAGTGTGGTCTTTGTTGATCCCAGAAATGACCAAGCCAATATGGGTTTCTGTAAATTACATCTCACCATATTTTTATGGGAGGGAGACACTCTTTGTCTGGCTTCCTCTGATGAAATCTGTCCAGTATGGTTGACCTCTGGGATAGGTTGCATCTTCCTCAGAGCACAGAAGTCTCACAACTACATCAAGGTAGTGCCTCACTGAGGGTTACTTGCTGTATATCCTTGCATAAAAATCTCAGCAAATTTTAGTCTGCACCCAACTAAACAGTATTAGACTTACTTAAGGTCTTGGTTTTCATAGACTTGGATGTGAGATTGGTAGAAAATACCAGAGCAGTAGGCTAGCTTGTGATGTCCAAAATTAAACCAAACAAAAACAAAGTAGGGAAAGAGTGCAGATGATAGTTTTTGGAATTCTTTTCAACCTCATTACCAGCATTGAACATAGGAGGCATTTTATTTGGTACAACAGTCTAACAATTGTATCTCTTTCTCTCTGTTTTCTGCTTTCTCCTCATGCTACATTTCTGTCCTTTTATGTATATGTATCTATTGGGATGTATATGAGGGACTGCATATGCTGGCTCTGGAAAGGATGGTCCATAGCTTGGAATTCTTCCTGGATTGCTGGTTCCATCTTGATCAGCACAAACAATGAAACTTAAGCTTTTCTGAATGGGCCATTGATGACTACCCCATTCACTTTGCTTCCCCTCTGATTGGCAAGAGTAATATTTTGAATATTATGGCCTTGGAAAGTTTGTTAATAATTTAGAAATGTGTAATTGTGGCAGAAATACTGGAAATAAAGTAAATAAATAAGCCTGCTCTGATTTGGGTTACATGAAAAGAGAGGTGGTCTTAGAAGGAAGCCATCATATTGAATTGCTGCCCAAATTTCTGTTCCTTGGGGAATTTTTTTTCTTGATTTGTTTCCCTAGAAGCCCTTCAAAGGTCCACCCCATTTTGACAGTCATTTTTCTTTTCCTAGCTTTTCCAAAAAAATTTGTTCATATTTCGAAGAGTTCTCTTGTTAGCAGACTGGAACTAGCTTACAATGCTTGGATAGACAACCTTTTGCATCAGTAGTGCAATAAAGCCAAGTTAACAGACTGTGCCATACACCTGAACAGGTTTGGCTCTCTTCCCATTCACCATTTTGATTTGATTCTGAGAGTTTTCTTTGCATTTTAAACATTAGAGGTTTTTGTATAGACTCTTTCCCTAAATACAGAAAACCTGGCCCACTAATTTTCAGTGATAAAATCTGCAACTAACCCTCTGCTAAAAATGACTGTCTGCTTCCAGCCAAAAAAACATGGAATGCTTTGACACCGAGCTGAATCTGTACCAGCCACTCTCCTTTGTCTCAATAAAGTTGCCAGCTTCTCAGATGCTACTCTGTATCTTGGTCTAAAGGATTGTCCACCTTGTTAGGTAGATGCGACAGGAAACAGATGAATGGATTCTATTTTATTGTAAAGCTACATTAACATATCTTGCAAGTCTGAATGTACCTTTCTTCCCCTGTCTCCTTTATAGTCAAGAAACTAGGGAGAATATTTCTGAGCTCTTGCCCTATCCACTACATTTCTGAGGGCTATGTTATCTCATATTTGACCATCCCCTAGCCAGACTCTTGGCCCAGTCTCCCAAAGTCTTCCCCACATATCATTACAAGGATCTTCCAGAAGATTGGCTTATTAAGTGGGAGACAAACTCTTCCAAAAAAGAACTCCAATGGGTACCCAGTTGCGAGGCAGCCCTTCCCTCCTGTCTTTATATGCTGGAAGTAATGGCACTCCTCACCTTTAATACTTAAACCCAACAACTTGTAAGCCACATGGGAAAAAACTGTGAGCAGTGCCATGCCTATGCCATGCACCAGAATGTTCAAAGCCGAACCTGAAGAATATAAGAAGAATCTACTCAGCTGGGCCAAAAACTGACTGAATAGGTGATGAGCCTGGATTTGATACACCTTGGTGTCTTGCTTTGAAGTCTTAGCCCTCAGGGCAAAACACTGGAAGAGACGTGTTGACCTCACAAAGTCTCAGTATATCTCAACTCCATCGCACCCTCTCAGATAAGTGGTGTTTGTAGGCCTTTTCCTTTAGCATTTGCCACTAATTCCTGAATCTGCAGGAAACAATTCCAGCATAAAATCATCATCTATTCCTAATGCTGATTCCTATTCTGATTCATCTGCTACTGCAGTTTCAAAGTCATGAGTGACAAGACCCAACCTGTTCAATATACTTTGACGCTGCCCTGAGACACTCTCATAATAAGTGGGGAAATACTGCTTTAAACTAGATAACTGAAGGCTGTCTCACTCTTGGGCTGGGGATGAGATGAAGACAACAGCAGGGGGAGCAGTAGAACAAAAATATTGAATTCTTGATGTTCTCTGAGCTTGGTGATATTCCTGCTTCACTGGGTTTTATGGATGTTAGATAACTGGAATTGTGGAGAGTGAAGTTGCTGCAGTGGCAAGGAGAGGGAGAGAGGCTGATTCATTCACTAAAAAGTGAGGGTGTCAAATAGATATTTATTAGACGTAATCCTGCCTTTTTCACAGGAGGTCAAGGTGGCGTTCACAATGCTCTCTCCTCCATAATAATCCTTCATGATAGATTGGCCAAGTGTCTTTCACTGAGCTTCCATGGCTGAAGGATGGGTCTTTCTAGTCCTAGTGTAGGACCTTTCATGACTTCACCACCCTGGCTTTTGGACTGAGAAGGAATTACAGATGAAAGGTCTCTTTTCTGTAGTTGAAGAGGGTCCTGAGTTTCTCCACTCCTAGCCTAACTACTATACCACATTCATCTGCAACTTTCCAGATACCTTCCTCTGTGTGTGTGAGTGTATGTGGCTTCAAGTCAACGTTGGCTTCCGCCAACTGCTTAGACAGGTCCCTGCAGTTTTCTTGGCAATTTCTTTTTTTCAGAAATGGTTTACTATTGTCTTCTTCCTGGGGCTGAGAGAGAGGGACAGGCTCAGGATCAACCAGCCGGCTTTATAGGCAGAACTAGAACTCACAATCTCCTGGCTTCTAGCCTGGCTCCTGAACCACTACATCAAATTGGCTCTCTACACACACACATATAGAGATATACTGCTTTCATGTCACCAAGAGGAAAATCAGAAAGGACTGCTAATGCCATGCAGTGGATATAATGCAACTAGCACATTAACTGGGCTGAGTGGACCAGCCTAATTTCTGAAGCTATGGATTCCTAAAGCCTGATTTTGAAGCTAGACAGACAAACTCAGCCGAGGTGCTTTTGCAGCAGTGTCTCAAATGCATCTTCCTCTTGAACTTATTACAGATTTTATATTTCATTTTGAATTTCACGGAGTGCTCTTCTGCAAATAAATCAAGATGGCCAGTGGCAGTCTTTCTCATCATCTTCATCAGATATATTCATCTTCCTTTTCTTTCTCAGATGATAAGTCATAATAAATAAAGATCAAGATTTGCTGACCGAGGAATGGGGAATTCACCCTGGAGCCAATCCAAAATACACATCAAACATTTGGCACCATTAATTGTCTCTCTGAGGTTGAAAAAAAGTAGACAGGAGAAATAAGTTATGCGCTGCCTTTTATTCGGGGGGGGGTCATTATCTTCGTGGAGGTGGCTGATGGATTCCTAGCCATCCTCACCCCCCTTTTTATATACGAAAACTTTTTAGCCCACCTCTCTAGTCTGCTGGGTATTTTATTTTTATTTTAATGTTTCTATTTTATTTTTCATTTTATTTTTTTTTAAATGTTTTAATGTTAAATTAATGTTTTTAGAATTGTTTTTGTTAGCCGCTGAGAGTCTCCAGATTTTGACAGCATATAAATTAATTAATTAAATAAATATTCGGTTTGAGAATTTAATATCATTTATATGAATCTGACCAAAAGAGTTTTAACTAAATGCATGTGGTGGTGCGAGGTGACACTTTGCTTGTCAGCTGGAAGTCAGCAGCTCAAATTCAAGACCCAAGAGCTGTCACATAATGGGGTGAGAACCCAATGTATACCTAGCTCCCCCTCCTTAAAAAAAAATCACTGGACTCCACCTGCCTGGACAATTATCATCCAGTTTCCCACCTACCCTTTTTAGGGAAGGTGTTAGAAAAGGTGATTGCATGGCAGCTCCAGAGGGTCCTAGAGGAAATAGATTATCTGAACTCTGGGTTCAGGCCCAGTTATGGGACAGAGAAAGCATTAGTTGCATTTGTTGATGTTCTCTGGTGAAAGAGGGATGGGGGCAGTGCATCCGTCCTTGCTCGTCTTGACCTCTCAGCGGCTTTTGTTACCATCACCCATGGTATCCTTTTGGGTCAGATATGAGGGCTAGGCAGCACAGTTTTGCACTGGTTCAGCTCCTTTCTCCAACGCTGGTCCCAATTAGTGTTAGCAGGGAGTGAGAGGTCTAGTCCATGGCTGCTTCTTTGTGGAATGCAACAAGGCTCAGTACTTTCTCCATTCCTATATAATATTTAAGAGATCCTCTGTCACCATGGGATGAGGTACTGTCAGTGTGCGGATGATACTCAAATTTACATTTCTATCTCTGGTAAACCCAAGTAATGCAGCCTCTGCCCTGACTCAGTGCCTAGAGGCTGTGAGGATCTGGATGGGGGACAACAGGCTTCAGTTGAACCCTGGCAAGATTGAGTAACTTTAGGTGCCTTGAGCTTCAGGATCCAGGATTTTAACATCCTTAACTCTGGATGGGGTGGCACGAGCCCAGACAGACCTGGTGCACAACCTGGGGGTTCTCCTGGACTCTCAACTCTTGCTTGAAGAGCAGGAGGCAGCCGTGGTTAGGAGAGTCTTTGCACAACTTCATGTTGTGCACCAGTTATGCCCTTTTTTGGACTGGGCATCCCTATGCTCAGTTATTCATGTCCTAGTCATCTCACCATTAGACTGCAGCAATGCACTCTACATGGGGCTACCCTTAAAGAGTATTCAGAAGAAGTATTCAGCTGCTGCAGAATGCCACTGTATGGACAGTTCTTGGGGCCCAGAATGGCTCACATAACACCTCTGTTCCACTAGCTGCACTGGCTGCCAGTGCCAGTACGCTTCCCAGTGTAATTCAAGGTATTGACTTTTAAAGCCTTCATGACATGGGTCCTGGTTACATGAGGAATCATCTCACCCCTCAGGGAATAGCCCACCCCATCATGGGCAGCAGAAGAGGCATGGTACAGACCCATGTCAGTCAACAAATTTCAGTTGGCAGGGTCCGTGTGAAGAACCTTTTCTGCTATGGTCCCTCTCCTGTGGAACATCTTGCTCCTGGAGGCAAGACCTGCAATCACCTTTTTGGTCTTCTGGAAGGGCCTGGCGGCCTGGCTCTGCCAGATGGCCTGGGGCGCCCATGCAGGTATGTCAGCACGGAGGTGGATGGCTGATTAAGCTAGTCACCCCTTCCCCCCACAGATTCCCCACCCCTCTCATTCTGCTTGGATAATTTTAAGTGATTTTATCATTAATTTTAATAGTCATATTTATGGTTTTATTTATTAAACGTGTTTCTGCTGAGAATCATTTCTGATTTTGGCAGATATAAATTTAATCAATAAATATTAATGTTTATTTTTATAGAGATTTCAGTTAGCTCTTAAAATGATCTAATTGCACCTAGCTCTATATCTGTAATTAATTAATAATATAATGAAATAATGAATTTTATTTTTTTAATGGTGAATCTTTTATTTAGTGCGCTATTTTTTCCACTTTTTTCTTTTTATGTAGTTATTTATTCTTTTTTAAAATGTTTTAAACAAATGATTAATCAAGG
This sequence comes from Acrochordus granulatus, assembly GCA_032468055.1. NCBI lineage: Eukaryota > Metazoa > Chordata > Lepidosauria > Squamata > Acrochordidae > Acrochordus > Acrochordus granulatus. The sequence goes on along the minus strand of JANHZU010009678.1, from coordinate 786 downwards.
AGAAAAGAGAAAGAAAAAATAAGTCACAGAAAATGAGGACCCCTTCTGTTATTTTTAACAATTAAAGAAATTTGAAGGATTTCTTTAGAAATTCACAAGAACATTTTGAAATTAATTCTCAGGCTCCCTGAGATAAGATAGAAACAGAACTTGAATAAGTAATCTCAAAAATGGCAAGGTTAATTTTGATACCAAATTAATTGCTTAAGTTTTAATTTGCATTCCTTCACTGAGTCACTTCTATTTCTAGGATTCTGGTCTAACTGATCTCCCAGTTGACACTGAAAAAATCCCAGCCTACTGAACAATAAGGCTTTGGAGAAGTTTGCGGGAGTTCCTTGTTTTCTCCTCTGGTGACAACCTAGATGTCTCTGAATAAATTAGACCACACTTCTGGTGAATCTCTATGGGTAGAACAGGGGTGTCAAACTCAATTGCACAGGGGGCCAAAATCCAAAACACACTTTAGTCGCGGGCCGAACCGGCCAAACATTTATTGAACACACTAAAACTAAACTTTTAAACCTTTAAAACTTTCAAAACTTAACTTTTTTGAACATAAATACGAATAAAAACAGACAGGAAAAGTATTCCGGAATAAATCAACTCAAACCTTAAATAACTTATAATATTTTGCTCTCGGTAAAAATATATCCTGTCTAAATTATCCAAGTTAGAAATAAAGTAAACGATAAAAGAACCAGCATTTAAATTTCTTTACTCTTATGTCATTTTATATAAAAAATAAACTTAAATTTTAAATATCCCAAAAGATTTTGCTCTCCA